>WHYT01013407.1:121223-150318 GCA_009806455.1 Tetrax tetrax | reverse complement strand
CGTTCCGCCGCCGCGTCGCCATTTTGCCGCTCGCTCTTCCCTTCCCGGCGGCGCGGCCGGGTCGGGGCCCTCTTCCAGGCCCCGGCCCTCGGGGGTGAAGCCCCGGCCGCCTCCCGGAGAGGCGACAGGCCGCGGGTCGGCCCGGCCGGCTGACAGGAGGGCCAGGCGGCCCCCGCTCGGGCCTCGGGGAGGTGACAGGCCCGGGGCGGCCCTGCCTGCACGGCGAGGGGTGGGTGACAGCGAGGTGGGGCACATGAGGAGCCGTGGAGGTGGGGGGGATGGCACAGCCAGGCCCGGGGAGGTGACAGCAGGACCGGGCAGGGCAGAGGTCCCCAAATCCGCTCGCCCCGGAGACGCCCAGGAGAGGGGGACACCCCAGTCCCCACCTCATTGCCTGCTGGGTGGTTTCCCCGTGTTTTTCCCCCTTTGCTTTTGTGCCTGGGGACGGGCGAGTGGGGAGGGACTGGCCAAACATGCTTCGAACAGAAACTTTGCAGCGTCAAAACGCCTCGCCCGCGCCCCGGAGAGAGCCGCTCGGCGGGAGCACGGCGGCCTCGCGCCGTGGAGTGAGTTGTGCCCTTGCCGGGGACAGCCGCCCGCCGCCGGGCTTCACTTGGCGTGGGTGACGGCGAGGGGATGCCCCGCGTTCCTTCGGAGCTGCCCTGTCACCACCCGTGCCCTGGGAGGCAGCTTCACCCGCCACGTGGTTCCCTCTTGGAGAAACCTCCGGCAGGGGTGATTCCACTCCCTCCCGAGGAAGCCTCTCCTGCTGCTTCCTTGTCTTTATTCCCGGGAAGTTTCTCCCAGCACGTGGCCACGGCCTGGAGTTCACGAGAGGGAGCGCGGCTCCTCCAACAGCAGCAGAGACCCTTTGGCATCCATCATCTGTGTCGGCCTCCCCGCACCTCTGCCTGCATCCTGCCTGGCACACCGCTTGTGCCGGGGGACTGCGGGCAGGGGCGGGCGGCTCGCTTGCCTTTTTGGCATTGCCTCCATCTGGAGCTGTTGGAAATTATTAATGACAAGTGGAGCGGATCGGCAGGTCACCAGCCCAGTCGGCAGCACGCAGCACGGTGCATCCATAGAAATGGGACCGGGGCAGGCGTCCCAGTAGGAGAATTTGTGGTCAGGACCCACGGATGACTTTCCCCCTTGTAGCTATAAGGATGTCTGGGCACCAGGAGGGTCACAGCCGTCCCTGGCTGCATGCGTGCTCCTGCGGGCCCAATCCAAGGTCACAAACGGGCATTTGTACTTGGAATTATTTTCCCTTTTCCAGTTTGTGCCCAATTGCAGGGCTGTGCCTGGCGTGCAGAGCCCGACAGCTACACAGGAGGGGTCTGTCCCAGAGGGAAAGAGCCTGTCTGGGCAACCAGTGGCCAGGACTTTGCGGTCCCTTGTCAAAGCTGGCAGAGGGGTGCGTGACCATGCTGGCCCAGCAAGGCTGCCGGTGGCTCAGGAGCGCGTGGTGGGTTCCCGGGCTTCGCTCCCCGCTTCCCACAGCCACAGGCTTCCTCCTCGCCCCCACTCCTGGCACCGCTGGTTCAGCCTCCCCTTATCCTGTGCTGGCTCCCCTGTTGACACAGGCTTTTTTTTCCGGAGCTGGAGTGGGACTCTTCGAAAATGGTGCCATGAACTTCTAAAAAGTTACGTAAAAAGAGCTGGAGGCTTCTTCGTTGGCAAAGATGCTGCCAGCCCCGACCTTTCTGTGCCATGTCCTACCCCGCTGGCAGGCAGGACCTGCCGATAATCTCCTGTTGCCCGTTGCAAAAGGATTTTCACCAAAAACATAATGAAAGCGTGGAAGGGCACAGGCAGTTGCCCAGTTTCAGCATGTGTTACTCAAAAACCAGTGAGAAGTTTGGACATTGCAAAAAGAAATACAATGGGCTGATTTTTGCTCTCCGGCTCCGGGGCAATTCCTCTGGGATCCTTGGGGTTGTATCGGTGGCCAGGGAGTGGAGTTTGGCTCTCGCTGAGTGGTTTATGGGATTTTTATTTTTCATTTAGCCAAAAAATAAGGGGGGGGGTGTGAAATTCAAAGGAGTATTTGGTATGGAAAAACAAAAGACATTCAAAATCTCCTAAGCTGGCCAGAAAGGATCCCTTTGAGGGGACAGATGTGCTAAGGGGGATGAGAAGCGTCCGGCTGCGGGAGCGGGGCTGAGCTGGTCACCTCGAATGTGGCGGTGGTTTTGGGAAGGGAGCATGCCGGTGGGTGCTGTTCAGTGGAGGGGTCCTGCTCGGCCCTTCGCCCCAGCGCTGGCCATCCCTCCGTTCTCCCGCTGGGATGTGCGCCCGGCCCAGGGGGCAAAGCCACAGTGCCGTTGTGTTTCGGAACTCACCCAGGTTGTATGAAGTCAGCTGGCTGGGTTTCCCCTTGGTTTGCACCCCGTTGTAAAGCGCAGAGATCGTGTCATCTTCAGCCTTCCATTCACTGGTCTTTCCTGAGTCTTTTTTTTTTTTTTTTTTCTTTGAGCAACTTGACTGAGGATCGCTCAGAGGAGCAGAGGTGCCGGGGGGCGGCACAGGAGGGAAGGGTGCTGCCCTGGAGTCCCCGGAGGATGAGGGACAGTAGCAGTGCCCACATGGGTGAGAACGGGGCCGCGATTTGGGAAGTGGCTGCAGTGACCCCTCTCTGTGCCTGCTCCAGAGACCAGCGTCCCCAGGAAGGAGCCACTGGCACTCCTATCCGGATCTCCCACCAAAAGAGCCCACGTTATCTGAATAAATGATGCCTCTGTTCAGCACCAAATGCCTGTTGCCAAGGCTGGAATTTCTCACTTGATCCGATTAATCTTTGTGTCCCTGCAAACAACCACATACGTGGCACCAGCCGAACACGTGCCGGAAGCTTTTGTCCGGCCTTCCCAGGGCTTTTGTCCGGCCTTCCCGGGGCTTCTGGGCTGCACGCGATGCGCGGTGCCCGTTCCCATGTGGAAAGTCCCCGGGGCTCCCTCGGAAGGGACTGCTGGGCCCTCGTGTTGGGGCCATGGCCGGTGACAGGGACAGGCGGGATGAGTCTGGATGCTCAGGACATCAGGTGGTTGAGTTAAACGATGCTAAACGTGACCTCGTGGGAGGAATTGGAGGTGACGAGTCAAATCTGTGTTTTAAAAAACCCGAGTGTGTGGGAGAGAAGTGTTGAGCAGAGGTGAGGAAGGCAGCGGTTGGCACTCCCCTCAGTCACGCTGCCGGCGCCTGGCTGAGCATCGGCACCGCGTCCCGGCCGAGATCTCAAGGTTGTGCTGGTCCGGGGAATCACCTGCCCAGGACCTGATGCTCTCATTTTGGAGCCTTGGAGGACTCCTTTCCCCCGGGGCCGTACACAGCATCTCTCGATGCAGCCCCTGTCCTCAGACGTGCCTTCGCTCGTGCGAAAGGAGCAGAGGAAGGCACTTGAGAGCAGCCAGGGGCAGAGCCAGCCCCGCCGTGGGCTTTCTCCTGGCACCGCCGAAGTGGAGGGGTGTCCCGCTGCCTGCCTCCGCTGGGAGCGAAATTGGGCCTTCTGCGATAATTCCTGATGCTCATTATTTATAGAGAAGTCAAATTGAATTATTAATACGCAAAATTCAGATAATATTAACGATTCTCAGTTTATAACAGTTTCCCATTAATAAGGAAAATTGGAAATTTATCACTACATCTGTTCATTAAAACTCCCTATTTTTTTCTTTCTTTTGGTGTCTTAAATGAAAGCAGAGAAACGAACGAAGAGGAAAAGCCATTTATTTGCTACTTCTCTAGGCAAAGTCAGCCCATAATTTTTAATAAAGTCCTTGCCGTTACATGTGGAGGGGAAGCCAGCCTCTAACGAAAGCAGCTTTTCAGCCGTGTCTGTGGCGCTGCTCGACCGTGGAACAAATACTGGGAAACGCATCCCGTTCCTTCTCTTGGTGGGAAGCTTTAAGCTGCATGATAGTTTTCTAAATTCCCTCCCTCCCCAGGAGCTCTCCCTGCTTTCAGCATGTGTTGCTCTCGCCTCCGAGGAGTGAATTTTCACGCCTCCCCTGCTTCTTTCAGAGATGGCGGATTCCTATGCTTGTAAAGGTGGAAGGAAAACGGCAGGTTCTAACAAACCCACTGCCAGCAAAGAAAGCAGGACGGAGACAAGGATAAACCAGCCGGCAGAGCTGCCCAAGCTCGGTAAGGAACTGGGTTTTTCTTTCCGTGGAGGTGGATGGGGCAGAGGGGATGAGCTTATGTGAGTGCTTTGGGTCTCAGCGTGCCTCTGTTCCTCGGTTTGACCCACCAGTGAGGGCTGTGCTGGGCCAAAAAAGCCCCAGGCCCTCGGAGCTGCAGAGAGCCGTTCCCTGGGAATGCGAAGGGGAGGGATGGTCTCTCTCTTTTGAGGGGCGTGCGTCTGGCTTAACAAGATGGGTGTCTCACCGCCTGTTTATCGTGTTGGGAGCTAAGTGTTACATCAAAGGATGGAAAGGCTTAAATGAGTTCAGACCATCTGCTGTCTCCCGTGTCGTGGCCCCTGGGATGGAGGCTTGCGAGCGTACGAGCCCGGGGGACCCGCTTGCTAAGGGCTGTCACTGACGGATAACTGATTTCTCTATCCAGGAATCTCCAGGCCCAAGGAGATTTTTCTCCTGTCCGCTTACGCTGGGCAGATCCCCTCTGCGGGTGTGGAGAGCTTCTCGCTGCTTCACCTTGTGAGCGGCAGCCCTGGGCCCGCACCCAGTGCGAGGGCCGGACCCCAGAGCTGTACCTCAGGCCAGGCACCCAAAATCAGCGGCCTCACGGGGAAATGCCTGTGCCCTAAATGTTTCCCAAATGCCGCTTTTCCCTTCAGGCGATCGAAGCCGTAATTGCTAGCAGAGGGGTGTAACATTGCTAAGGGGGGTGAACTCCATCTGTCCGCAGTATGGACATACCTGCGTTCGGAAGGGCGTTTTTCCCTGCACCACATCTTATCAGCACCTTTCAAAATAGAAAAGCCTTTTTTTTTAGCCCACCCTTGTGGTTTAATGGACTGAAAGCGATGAGGTGGAGTGAAGGACACTCTGTGATGAAGATTTTTTGTTGCTGTCCCTGGGAAAGTCCTCATGGTGGAAACATCTGCCAGGGTTCACTTTATCAGGGTAAATTAGACTTGATGTGGACTGGGGAGACAGGGGCCTCTCCTGCCGTCGCTTTGCTGGCCCACCTCAGGTGCGGTAGCCTGGTTGGTGCGGGGAGCATCCCTTCCAAGGCAGGTCTTGGTCCAGAGAAGCCTCGAGTCTGTCGGCACGCCAGCCCTGTTTCTAAAGAGCGTGCTGTTTCCACCTGGCTAACTCGTCACGTGACCGGTAGCCTGCTGCACGGCGTGCAGCCACGGTGCCGGCCGTAACGCTGAGCACTGTCACGTTCGTGTCTCCTGTGAGCACCTATAAAGCCCAGGGCTTAGCAGAGCCGGGCGAGTGGTGGCCGGGAGTGGGATGTTGGAAGAGGAGAGGTTTTCTGCTCCTCCTCGTCTGGTCAGTGAGGGCATTGAGGGGTGGCTGAACTGGGAGCTCTTGTGTTTGGCCTGAAATGTCCCCAGAAGTTTTGAAACTTGTGCAAATTGTGAAAAGGAGAGCAGAGCTGTGACTGAGCATCTGTGCAACCCGCAGCCATGGATGTGCTGGGCTCCCGGGGAGATTGCCCGGAGGGACGGGGACGTGCTGCTGGGGGATGTTTTGAAATTGGAATATTTTGAAGTGTTTAGGAGAGAAAGCAGAAAATGGGGAGAGCAATAAGCAGATAACTGCAGTGTTGTGAGCTTTTGCTGCAAATGCTGTATTATTTGGTGGTTTTTCAAAAAGTTCCAGCTCATGGAGTCCCATGATATGCAAGAAACATAGCTCCGTTTCGTGTGTGGGGTGAGGCGCTCGCTTACGTGAGAAACTTACAGGGGACTGGAAATAAATGAGTAAACTGTCTTGTTTGCTATTTTACCCCTGACTGCTGGGGCAGAAGGCATGGAAAGGGAGAGAGTGTGTGGTTTTGGCAGTGCCTTTGTAGGTAACTGGCTGGCTTTCTGTTTGATCTCTCTCCCTTATTCCAAAAAAATCTTGGATTGGCTTCTGAGTACAACCAGCACTTGGCTTGGAGCTGAGCTCCAGTTTCTCAAGAGCTGGAGGAATTGCTGGCTCGGCTTCCAACTTCTTTTTACCCGATTTTCACTGGGGAAGGGTGTTTTACAGGTTGAGTTTAGATTTTCTTATCTCAGTTGTCCTCTCCTGTCTGTTCTGGGGTTTCCTTCTCAGGAATGCTTTTGGCTTGTTTCTGTTCTCGTAGCAAATGGCTTTTATTCCCAGTCCTGTTCCTTAGGCCCTCCCTGATCTCAGCCTGAGCTTTCCGGACATGGCCTTTCCCATTGGCCACTCTCATCTGTCCAGCTGGTTTTTGGGTTACACTGACTCCCAGCATCACTGAAAGTTACAGGTTATCCCCCAAAATGCAGCTGAAGGCCTGCTGGGAGCACAGAGCCGTGGGGGCACAGCGTTGGGCAAAGGGAGTGGGGTCTTGCCGAGGCTCCCAAGGCCCGTCGGGTGGCCAGGGTGCTCTGTCCCTGCTTGAAGTGATGGGAGGTTGGATGTGAAGGTGGGTTGGTTTGGTGAACTGCCCTCAGCCCCTGCATACAACCCTGGTGAAAGTTGCTGGAAGGATGGTTTTCCAAAGGAAATCCCAGCCATGCTGAAACTGCTCTGGGGGAGTGAAAGCATCCAGCGTGGCTGCCCGGACAGCGAGTGATGTGCGTTCCGACTGTTTACAGGAAATGCAACCAGTGACAAAACCGAAGGCAGGAAGAAAGGACGACCCAAGGCCGAGAACCAGGCACTGAAAGACATCCCCGTAAGACCCTGCGCGCTCTGATCCCCGGTGCCCTCCCTGCCTTGCTGCCTCTGACTTGCCCTCTGCGTCGCCCCGCACTGCGCACTCCAGCCAGCCCCGCTCCGGGGTTAAACCTGCCTTCCCGCTGGTTTAATCTTCTGAGCAGCCTTGTCTTGGGCTCAGCAAGGTCTTGGCCCCTCAATCCCTTCCATGTGGGCACCCAGCATCCTCCAAAACCCTGGAGGGGAACGGTGTCCCCCGCCAGCCTGCCCTTCCTAGAGCAGTTCCTGGATGAGCCAGATTCTCTTGCATCCACATCGGGTTTGGCTAATGATCCGGCAGCGCCGGCAAAGGGGTGATTTATTCCCCACAGAGTTGTGCAGTTTAATTCCGGCACGGTAGCGTGGACAACACGCAGAGCAGTTTGTCATGAGAGCATGGGCATGGGGTGATTTACTGACTAGATGAAATGTGGGGTGATTAAATCACCCGGGCAACTTCTGGCCTGATTTATTCCCCAGCCTGACCAGGAGCGTGTGCGCGCTCTGGGAGGCACGGCAAGGTAAATTCTCAGGAGGAATCAGTCTCTAGAGCCTGCAGCATGCAACACCTCTCAGCACCTCTCGCAGGAGGGAGCACCGCTGCACTGAAACACAGCCCTGGGGTCCACTTGGCAGCTGTGTGGTGGGAAGGGGTGGACAGGAATCATGGGAGGTCCCACGTGTCCCCCCAAGCCCCTCGGGATGCACCCGGGCATGCGATGCTCTTCGCTCATCTGTGTCTCGTCTCTCCTCTTCCCAGCTCCCCCTGATGAACCAGTGGAAGGACGAATTCAAAGCCCACTCCAGGGTGAAATGTCCCAATTCAGGCTGCTGGCTGGAGTTCCCCAGCATTTATGGCTTGAAGTACCACTATCAGCGCTGCCAAGGGGTAAGGAGGCTGGAGGGCTCTGTGTCTTTTCCAGTGGCCAGCTTTTACAGTACCATCCACAGGGTAAAGCCCCCCTCAGGCCTTAAACCCCAGGAGAAATGTCAGATTAAAGCGTGGAGGGCACAGATGGGCCAGGGACAGTTTGTGAGGTGTGTAGGAGAGGGACTGGAGTCCTTCCAGCTCAGTGTGAGACCTGGATCGTGGGGATCGTAGACCATTGGTAACCATTTGGAGGGGCAGAAGGGTATTACACAGGACTTGTGTTCATGACTGGGTCAGAAAAAGCCTGGCCCTTTTGTGGTCTAACATCTGTGCTCACCTGTCTCTCCCTGCTCCACACAGGGTGCAATCTCAGAGAAGCTGACCTATTCGTGCTCATACTGCGAAGCTGCCTTCACCTCCAAAACCCAGCTAGAAAAACATCGGCTCTGGAATCACTTGGACCGGCCAGTGCCAACCAGCAAAGCAGAAAACAAAGTGCCGAAGGCCATTGGGAAGAGCAGTGGCAAGAAAAGGTACCAGGCCGCGGCTGGGCTGTGCGGTGGTGGCGTAGGGATGGCTGGGAGAAGGGAACATGCCTGCCTCCCTTCCCGTGACCTGGGCTGGCGAGGGGGGAGAGGTGTCAGGACGTTTGTCTAACAACCCCTCATTAAACAAGCCCTCTGTGCTTTGCCCTAGAGCTGCTGAGAGTTCAGCTTGCCCCACCATCCATCCCAAACAGGCAAAGACGGAAAAAGCCGTGGCCCAGGACCACGCTGAGAATGGCGAGTGCCTGGTGGAAAGCCGGGAGAGCAAGGAGTTTCAGATCGCAGCAGCCGAGGCGATGGCAGCCGCCACCCCCACAGCGAAGTCCTCGAGCGGCAAGGATGCGGCGCAGCAAGGAGGCAGCCAGGCTTCGCTGCAGGAGGAAGACCCCGAGAGGATGAAGCACAGTAAGATTAGAGCCCGGGGCTAGGCTGGTTCAGGAGCCCGGAGAGGGGTGTCCCGTGGGAAGAGAAAGGGCTCTGCTCCAGCCAGCGCTGCTGCGAGTGTCTCTCTGAATGTATCCAAGCCTTTCTTCAGCATCCTGATGATTTTTCCCCCTGGTTTCTTGCAACAGTGAGTTCCACTGAGAGTTAAAACCAGGTTCCAGCTGTGGTAGAGGTATTTCTGTGGGACCTATAGGATTGGAAATGGATTGAATTCCCTGCAGCACAGCAGGCTGCTGGGTCAACCCTTCTGCCCTCACTGAGTGTGGCAGTTTAAACCAGCGTGGACCTGGCAAATGTGTTTTCCTGAAGTACTGGGCAGGGTACGGACGCTCACTCTGCCCATTTCCACTGTGGGACTGGCAGAGGGCCCGTGGTTGTCCCCATCGCGGTGTGGATTTACGCTTCTTGGAGCTCCAAAGTGAGTCACCGCCAGCCACCTTAGCGGCTGAGGCTGTGGAAACCATGTGGCCTTTGGCCCTAGACAGAGCCATGACTTCCAGTCTTTGAACTGGCCTTGGATAGCGTTATTTCTCCTGGTTTTGTGGGGTGGGATGCAGCATCCTATTACTGTTTGGTGGGTGGCTGCCTGTATTTCGTGGTGGCAAAGGCCTCCTCAAGGTGATCCACTCCTGACATGAAGTGTGTGCCCACCCGGTGTCCTGCAGCTGCTGAAGCTCCCATGGCAGCACAGTTATTTGACCAAATCTCTCTCTCTGTTTCTCTCTTTTGAGTCAGGAAGGAAACAGAAAACTCCTAAGAAGTTTACGGGGGAGCAGCCATCCATCTCGGGGACGTTTGGACTGAAAGGTAATACAGGCATGACTCTGGGCAGCTGTAGGGTTGTGGCTTCTCCCTGGGGTGTTTCAGGGAAGCCCCTTCCCCAGACCCCTCCCTGTAGTGGAGATTTATGGGAGCCACGCGGAGCCTGGGGGCATTATGCTGGAGGAGCTGGTGCTTTTGACCAAAAGAGTGTTGGAAAGGGAGTGCAACGCAGCATCAGAGCTGGCACCAATAACAATCCTGCCTGCTCTACTTGGGAGCCTGTTGCTGGGAGCTGAAGGAAGAGAGGAAAGGACACAGGAATTTCCAGCCCGTAACGCAAGAGTAACAAGCCACTGACGCAAGCAAGACTTGAGAAAAATATTGTCATCATCCCACCATCCTGGGACGTCACAGTGTTTGCAATAGCGTCAGAAGGGTTTCTGCTGCGTAGAAAGGCTGAGTAATGCGTCTGTCCCTCAGACATTGTCTCCAGTGCGGGTCACCGACATTCAACAAAATGAGTTCAGGCAGGAAGAGATGTGTTACTGGGATGTTTCCTGAGAAGAGGCTCAGAAGTTGGCTGCTTCAGCCTGACAGAGTGAAAGCGAGTGGGACTGTGGTTGTGCTCCATGAAAACACCTGGCTGGGCTGGAAAGGAGGGAGGAAACCTGGAGCATCCCTGGCATGAGAGCAACTGGATTCAGACTGGCTGTGAAATCCATTCAACCAGGGAAATAAAAAGTGGGTTTCCAGGCACTGCAGGAGGCAGCATCTTCCAGTACAAGAGGCACTCAGGGGAGGCATTAATAGCTTTGAAGGGATTAAACACTTACCAAAGAGCAGGCTGGATGTGATCTCTCCGATTTCTTGTCCCCTGGCTCCTGGAAAGTCTGAGATTGTTTCCCTTCCCTTCCCCACAGAGACACTGCCATAGACTGAAACATCTGCTGTGGGTTCCTCAAGAATAAGCTGGTCCCCCCACCGGGGGGGCTCGCTGCCTCAGATGGAGAGGGAGGATCAGGAGGGCGTTTGCCTACATCCCCCGGGTTCAGCGTGGCAGTTCAGTCCCCAGGGAGAAAGGTGCCACCAGCCCATCGTGGGGTGCTCTCTCCATTCAGACTCTGGGTTGGGAAGAGCCACGACCCACAAGTTCAGGGGGATGTGGACCCTCATGGGGCAGAATTTGCCCTGTTTTCTAAGAGGGATCCCAGCTCCTTGGTGTAAGCAGTTAGACAGCCTTTCCAGTGCAGGTTCATCAGCAGGAACATCACTTCTATATCCTGAATTTGCAGTTTTCCCCTTTCAGTTTCTCGCAGAGTGCACTTTTGCCTCCTCCCCAGCCTGTCTTCCCCACATTCTGCCTTGCTAGAGGCATCCTACCCCGCTTTGCCGGGGTGTTTCCGTAGTTCATACACTGTCTGAGTTGGGAGAAATAATTCTGTTTGCAAAACACCACAAGCTGTTATGATATTGGTTGTCATAATTATGGACTTGATCCTGCCTATACAGCCTTGGCAGACGTACAGTCAATTTGGTCAAAAGTAGAGACGCAAGTTGGTCTGATGGTATTAAAGCAAGTACAGAGTCAAAATCTCTTCCCTCTACAGGTCTTGTCAAAGCAGAGGACAAGGCGAAAGCCCATCGAGCCAAGAAGCTGGAGGGGAACACCAACACAGAGGAGCTGAAAAAGAAACCCCCGGGAGCCGGTGTGAAGAAGGAAACGGTCGTGCATCTACCAGCAGGTGAGGCTGATGGAGGCAAAGCACAGGCAGCAGCTCTGCGTGCAGCTTAGCTGCTTATCAGCTCAGTCCTGTGCTCTGCTCCAAGCCTGCACGGTCCCCACCTTCACCCACAGCTAGTGGTCCCCACACCCCTTCTGACCCGACAGACTGCTGACTGAGCTTTCTAGATTTGTGAGCAAAAGCAGCCCAAAATCAAAAGTAGGAGCACGCAGCTCCTGCCCTTTTGAGGTTTAGTACAGATGTGGGGATAGCTGCTGCTCCTAAAATATTGGTGCAGGCTTAGTGGACATTCTGAAAGGGGTACCCTACCCACTTCACTGCCAGGACAGACTGCTGGAGGTGTTGGGAGAAGGCAGCCAAATTCCTGATTCCAGGTGGCTTCAGTGTGACCACAGTTTGGGTCGGTGTCTGGGATGATGGCATTTTTCTAACATCATCTCCGTGACTGACACCAGTGCATAACTGGGTGTAATTATGTCTCCTCTGAGGTGCAGCCTACGCCCTAGCACAGGTTGCTGACTTTCCTTGGGAGCTCTGACAGCAGGAGGAACGCAGGATGTGCAAGATAAACACAGCTGCAATGCCTTACACTGCTTTCATATTCAAATAAACGACTCTCTGATCTCACAGCCATGCAAAAGCATCCAAATAAACAGACTTGGCAGATTTTATTCAGACCAGGCTTCCCTTGCTGGAAGCCCAGCGCTGTTCTGCTGAGAATGCGGTGTGAACTCTGGACCTGGGAGCAGGTTTTGGCCCCATGTGTCTCTTATTTTGGGTGTGTTTTAAGCCGGTCACGGTCATTCAAATAAACACATGCCTGGAGGCTAGCACTCCCCGAGCTGCCTGTGTGTCTGCCGGGAAGAGGAGTGCCAGGGAAGTTTTCCAGGCACACGTCCGGATGGAGCCGAGACGCTCACCTTTGTTTCACTCCCGCTAATTGTTTCGTTTGGAAGGGGAGAGTTACTCCACACAGGGCAAGATGAGGTGGCCGAGGGCATCATCCTGTGTTAACTCTCAGCGTGCAGGATACCAGCGGGGTTGGGAAGGTGAACCTCCTTTTCCCCATGAAATGCCAACGGGTCGGGTAACTCCACGTAAACTGGCCCAGTGACCCAGTTTGCTCAGCCAGCTGTGGGAGCTGTGGGACAGGCAGAGCTGCGAGTGCCTGCATGGCTTGTGTCCGGTTTTGGCTTGGCCCATGCCTAGGAGAGTATTTATCTTTTTACAGCAAGAACATTCCCCACCTCAGTGCTTTTCAGCATAGCAAATTAAGACTGACGCTGGGGCTGTCCTCTGCTGAGCAGCCTGGGCAGGTTG
Source organism: Tetrax tetrax (assembly GCA_009806455.1). Taxonomy (NCBI): domain Eukaryota; kingdom Metazoa; phylum Chordata; class Aves; order Otidiformes; family Otididae; genus Tetrax; species Tetrax tetrax. The sequence goes on along the minus strand of WHYT01013407.1, from coordinate 137,789 downwards.
TGGTCGCTGTGGCTGAGTGTAACGCCTCTTTCCTCTCCCTCGTCAGCAAACCCTGAAGACCAGTGGCAGCGAGAGATCAGTGAGAAGGGCGAAGTCGCCTGTCCAACCTGCAGCATTATAACCAGGAAAACTATTGTGGGGCTCAAAAAGCACATGGACGTCTGCCAGAAAGTAAGGACTTGCTTTATTCAATCATGCACATATGGATTTTGGAGGGGAATGGATGTGTGCATGTCTCACTGATATATGTGTGTTGGTGCTCCTTAAAACCAGTTCTTGGCTGTGTTTGATAGAGCACTTGCTAGTCATCTTCAGAGAGCTGGCTGCCTTGCTTCGATTCTGAGGGATTTGAACACCTAATTCTCAGCGATTCTGATTCTCATTGTGGTCTGGGCCCCTTGCCCCAGTCTCTCCAGCAGAGTTGGGTATTTCTGGTAGCTAAACGAATAGCTTTGAGGCTGAGGAGATTGCTGGGGTTGTCTCTAATCTGACCTCCTCCGGAGTCCTGGCGGTGGGATTTCGCTGTGTGCCATTCTTTGCATCAGGCCAGATAAATTGTGGTTGAATGAGAGCACGTCTTGGGGAGACACCCGGCTTGGATGTGCTCAGGCAGGCTGTCAAGACGCGGGAGTTCAGTAATAGTGCAGTGAAAAATTGTCTCTCTGCCACACCACCATCCATCAGAGCACAGGATTACGTCTTCATCCGTCACCTGGCGCGGTGCAGAGCCATCGCCACAGAAAGCCAATGCAGGATCGATGCCTCCCACTTTGAAAATATGTGGCTCGGCTTTGATTCCACATTCATTTTCTGTAAATGCCTCCTCAGCCTTTGCCTCGCTATTTATACAGCAGTGGGAGGCTGCTCTCCCTTTCAAACTCATGCTACATTGATGCCAGGCAGAATCCTGCCTCCTCTGACGTCCTCCTGGCTTCAGTGGAGTGGGGATCTTGGCCATCACTGCTCATATCTCCTGCACTTTGGAGCATCTCCCAAGCCAGGCAGGCTCCACGCAGGCTGCACGGCCAGCCGGCCCGCTGAGCGTGACTCTGCCAGAGCTGTCAGCCCTGTCTTCCCCTCTATAAATCGGCCAGTGGGTGTTCAGCCGAGGAATCGGGGCTCCAGCCCTAGGAGTGGGTGTTTTGTCACCCTTCCCCAAGAGTCACGGTACTTGCTGGGGCCCACTGTGCCGCTCCGGGAGCTGGGGTGCTTTGCAGCATCCCTGCCAGAGCGGGCTGTGGCTCAGGGAGGACAGTCCCCAAGCTGTGAGTGTGACCACAGGTCCAGCTCTCAGCATTTCATCCCTGAGATGGACCTAGGGCATGTGCTTGTCGAGGCCCTGCTGCTACAGGCGCGTGGTATCCCCATCAGAAGTGGCCCTGGAGTGCAGGCACCCTTTCGTCTTGCTGTGTGCTTTAATGATTGAAGTATTTCTTAGCTGGACAATGGGAAAATGATATGCAAGCTCCCAAAACTCTTGTAAAACAATGGAAATTGGTTCCTCCATTCCTTGCTTGTCACTAAGCAGTCTGCCCTGTTTCCTTCAGTTTTAGAAAGGAAATAAGGAGTGGGGACAGTGTGCAACGTGGTTGGGCCTGAAGGAGATGAGGGCAGGTATGTCCTCCTGGTGTGCTGGGTGGGAGGGCTTGTTAGAATATGGACGTGGCATCTTCTTCAGTGTTGACCACGGGAGTAAACCCCAAATTGGTTGGCACTGGCATCTGATAAGTCAAGGAGCTTTTGGCATCCACCTTGTTAGGATCAAGCCTTGGGTTGGAACAAGATTAACCGATGGGAGCACGTACAAGTGAGTCATTCCCAACTGGCTGCAGTGAGTTTATTCTTCATTTCTCTAGAGCTCCAGGATGAGGAGGGATTTGCAGCTCTGTCTTGGAGTTGCATCTCTCCAACTTCTAGTCCATGCTGGATTGAAGGGGAAGTGGTGGAGGTGGAGCATCAGCCAGGTAGCAGGAGTAGGAACGGCCGTGGCACCAGCTGTCTAGGCACTGGCTCTCTGTCAAGAGAGCTCTTGATGCCCAGAGCATTCACCTCCTGAGTAAATAAATCCTGGTGCTTGCTCCAGCAAAAGTTGTGATCTGCTCACTCCCTTTGCACCTCACACCCTGTACACCGGTGTGTGTGTTTAATGCGTCTCCCCAGTCACTCGGGAGGCCAGGTCGGGTCGAACAGCAGAGCAGTATGAGGCAGGAAGTGTTCTGCTGTGATTGTGTCCAGCAGCGTCTTAATTTCAAACAGCCCAGGCACCCAGAAAGCGGATCGTATGCCAGCATCTGTCGCAGTTAATAGGACTGCAGAGCACAGTCCGCTAACATATTGGTAGATCAAAGCATCTTCTCTTTCCTAACCCTTTAACAGGAAGACTAAGACACCAGGTTCAGATGTTTCCAGCCAGTGAGGCTTTAAATCTACATCCAAAACGGAATGTTTTCCAAAAATTGAGGCATGTGGGTTTGATAACAGTATCCAGGACAACAAAGAGAAAACTCTGAGCTGCAGGCCGGGATTGGGATGGGGGACAGGGACGCTGCATTGCCTGCTGGGTCCCGCTGCTGGGTACTGCTACAGCAACAGCAACCCTTGGGGCATGTGGCCAAGCAGCGGCACCTCTGGAAAAATGAACGGTGGACTGCGGCCTTCACGGTGACTTGCCTTTAATTCCTTCAGCTGCAGGACGCCTTGAAATGTCAGCACTGCAAAAAGCAGTTCAAGTCCAAAGCTGGGCTGAATTACCACACCATGGCTGAACACGTCAGCAAGGTAAGAGTTGTTGTCTCGTGCCTTGTTTCTCAGTGCAGATGCAGAAGATGAAGCGATCGGCAGTCTGCTTTCCTTTGTCTTTGTAAAGGAGGGATTCACACCCTGTCTTTGCAGCATTTCACATACTGCTCGGTCCAGATTGTGGCCTTCCCCCTTCCCTGCCGAGCAAAGCCGTTCCTTCCCGGGCAGCTAGTTAGGCTCATGTTGATCCTGGGGAGTAGAGCAGAGGACTAGAAAAATAAAACAGGATTTCAGAGGAAGATCCAGTGAGTACGATGAGGCAGATTTTGTGTGGCAAAGCTCTGCCTCCAAAACTGTGCCTGCAAATCCAGGACTGATGGGTTCTGCCGTGCATGAATCTCAAAATCCAGTCTTTAGCTTGCCACCCTGTATATGAGAAGCAACCACAAAATTTATCATGAGTAAAATCTGGCAGGCATCAATTTAGATGCTGTTCTTAAAAATCTGGTCATATTATGTCTCTGAAATACCAGGGCAAGGCACAACTGCATTTCTACATGTCCCGTGCTTACCAGTTGTGAGTTGTCTTTTACCTGTGCATTAATCTCCTGCCCTTCATCTGGCTGGTGAATCCTCTGTGCAAGAACTGCTCCTGAGTTTCTCAGCTGGCCCTTTAGTTGCAAACACAGAAAAGGCATGAGCAGATCTGGCACCTAGCAATGATGGTGTTGGCATGCGGTAAAGCAGTGGGAGATCTGGGTCTTCTAATGAGAGGTTCCCCCTGGCCAAGGGCAGCTCCTGCGAGGCAGAGGTTTACCACCCACTCCTGGCACAGAGGACATGAGTAAGTGGTTGACTCTGTCACTTCTGTTACTTCTTTATTTCCAGCCTGTTCCTGTGGAAACAGCTGGACTTGGTGAACAGGAAGAGCGGGAAAGGCTGAGGAAAGTGCTAAAGCAGATGGGAAAACTTAAATGCCCCAATGAGGTACGAGAACGATTCCTGTTTCTTGTTCTGTGAAAAGGTGGAAGGAGTGAGTCCCGCTGCAGAGGGGGACACGCGCTCTCCAGGCATCCCTTGGCATGCGCTCGACTTTTCTGCTTTAGCTCAGCCAGCCCAGTCCCCGTCCCCTTGGCTCCCTGCGCTCCGGTGACGGGCCATCCCGGCAGGAAGGTGGGCGCAGGGCAGGTTGAGGAGCGCTGAAGGGCAGGTTCTGCCTCCTGAACTCAGGAAGGGGCACAGCCGGCGCTGTCCTGAGCACAGCGTAAAACCAAACCGAACCACACCGAGAAACGGTCACGAGCCGGTGGCAGACAAGTCACGAACAGGTAACGGAGGCGTGTGGCAGAGGTTTGTCCCCACGGGTGCTTTACTCTTTGCACAGGCAATGCCTCTCCTTGTCCTCCTGCTGCCTGCTGTGCGTCGGTCCAGAGAGCTCTGTCGGTGTGTCGGGACAGGTAGGGACGGGGGCTGCTCCCCCATCCCTCCATGGCACTGCTGTGCCTGCGCGTGGCTCTTCGGGGGAGAGGGGCCGGCCGGCCATCCCCCATCGCTCAGAGGGGACAGTTTGGCAGATCTGCTCTGCAGAGGGGTCTCCTTGGGACACTTCCTCCGCGGAGCAGCGGCACCAGGACCATTTCGACACGGGTGCATGAAGCCTCAGCTCTGTAGCCGTCTCCTTCTCCCCATCTCTGTAGGGCTGCGTGGCCAACTTCTCCAGCCTGATGGGCTACCAGTACCACCAGAAGCGGTGTGGGAAGCAGCTCGCCGAGGCTGACAAGCCTGTCTTCAGCTGTCCACACTGCAGCAAGAAGTACAAATCCAAGGCTGGCCATGACTACCATGTGCGGTCGGAACACACCGCCTCGGTGAGCCCGCCGGACGCCTCCGCAGCCCAAGGAGCAGGGCCATCCCCCGCCGGCGGTGACTGCAGAGCGACAGAGCCTGTGGGCAGGACAGAGCCGGGCAGGACCGGGCCGGGCAAGGCAGGTGCAGATGTCGGACTGATGTTGTTTTCTCCCTCACATCATCATGTGTGTGTGTGTGTTGTACCATGCAGTGTCCGGGAAGAATGGGCTGCAACCCTCTCTGCCTCCGAAAAAGCAGGGATCTGTGTTTATGGGAGCGGAGCGGTCGGCAACATTCCCCTTCTCTGGTCCTTGTTGGTCTGTGCTCCAGCCCACCCTGCATCCGTGCTCTGCAGGGGAGAAAAAAAGAGCTCAGGCCGCTCCCTTGGCAGCAAGTGCACGGCAGCTGCTCACCAGCATTGGGGTGGCAGGATCCATCCCCGGGGAGCATCCTTTTCTGTTCTGTTGATCCCTACTGACAGTGCATCCAACGCTAATAACTCCCTAACTCCAGTAAATGGCGATATTTGTACCCGTGGGAGTGTGGAAGGACGCAGTCAGCCCAACACGTGGCTGTCGGCTGGGCTGCAGGAGGAGGCAGGGTGCTCCCCTTGTTCCCCCCTCGTATGCCCTTCCTGACTCTGTCTCTGTTGCAGCCTCCGGAGGAGCCAGAGGTGAAGCCAGAGCCTGGCCCCGTGGAAGATTTTGAAAGGACCCCGAGCGGCCGCATCCGTCGGACGTCGGCCCAAGTGGCCGTCTTCCACCTTCAGGAGATAGCAGAGGACGAGCTCGCCAGGGACTGGACCAAGCGGAGGATGAAGGATGACCTGGTGCCTGAAACAAAGCGGGTGAGAGGCCTTTATTTCTCCTTTTTTTGTGTCTGCTAGCCATAACCGTTGATCCTGGGATGCCATCATGGCCCCAGCTGGCTGAGGGCTCACGTGTCTCGTTTTCTGTGCATCAAATCAATTAGCTGTGATGGGAAATTTATTGCTAACGAGCCCACCCAACACAGGCTGAGCCCAGCGGTCGGGAGGCCCAGTACAGGCCTGGCAGCAGGCAGGTTTGCAATTTCCACTGCCGGCACCCAGATCTGGAACAAGGTGGTGCTTTGTGGGCAGCGGAGAGATCAGAGTCCGGCCCAGAGGGTGTTGTGGAGGGAGGTCAGTTCTGGTCTGTGCTCGGCAGTGAAGCGGGGACTGGCAGCCACGAGGAATGTGGGAAGAGAGCAGAGGTCAGATCTGAAACGATCTCCCTTGTGCTGTCAGAGAGCAAAGATGCTCCAGGAGGAATTTCCTCCCTTCCGTGTCCCTTCCTTAATTTCTGGGAGATGCTTCCCCGGTGGTAAAGGGCCTGCAGCATCACTGGAGCAGTGCGAGCGGAGGAAGCCGGAGCGTGCAGGCAGGGCTGAGCCTTGCAGTCCCCAGCAGCGATGCACACGTGGCCTGGCGCTGTGGGATACGCACAGTAAAATTTAGTGCCCTGGAAGCCGTGAGCTTCGTGGAGGCTTCACTGGGTAAAAACCTGACTGATGGATCGGGCCTAAAGACTTGTGATGATGGGAGTTAAAACCAGTTGGCGGCCAGTCACAAGTGGTGTTCCCCAGGGCTCGGTACTGGGACCAGTTCTGTTTAATGTTGATGGGCTGAGGCCAATTGTGTGAGTTTCATCAGGGCCAAGTGCCGGGGGCACAAATTAAATCAAACGCTCCTCCTGGCTGTGGAAGAAGGTGATTCCTGGGAGTGTCCTGAAGCTGAAATTCCCCTCCAGGAATGCTCCTTCTGGACCGTAAAAGGAATGAAGCTGTGGCAAATCATAAACCTTTTCAGTATAAAAAGGAAAAAAGAGAGGGAGTCGTGGATTTTAATCCTGTACTCAATGCTGGAACTCAGCGCAGAGCCAACCTGCAAGTCTCTGCGCAAGCTGCAGCCTGTTTCCTGCGCAAGTAACTCTGCAGTTAGGTGCCAGGTCTCTTCCTTGCTCTGAACACTGGTGTGTCTCTTGTCCAGCGCTCCAGAATTCACCCTGGGCAGGGTGTTGTTGCAAAGAGGGGAGTGAGGGACAAAGGGAAGCACGTTAAAGCTCTGCTGCAGCAGGAGAGTGTCGTGGTGCCTCTGCCATGAGCGTGCAGAGCGCAGGGCAGCCCCAGCCCCAAGGACCTGCCTCAAGCCGGGAGAACAGCCCGTGTCCCAGTGCCAGCCTGGAGAAGCTCGCCCCGGGAAAAGGGATGACGCAGCAGCAGAGCTTTGGTGGGAATGCCTTCCCGCTGCCGCAGCCTGTCCCGCGCTGCCCCGGCAGGCGCGTGTTCTCGGCAGAAGTGCCACCGTCGTCCTGCAGAGACTGGAGCAGCTCAGCCTGACTCAGCTCCCAGTCTGCACGCGGTGAGCGGGTGGAAAACCAGCACGCAAACAAACCGGCGTCTTCTCTACCCGCGCTGGCATCCCAGTGAGGCGGCTGGCGCAGAAGGGGATCCGGCCGCGGTGCTGCTGTCCACCCTGGAGCAGAGCTGAGGGGTTAGGGCCGTATCTGGCTGAAAACGTTTTATTTCCCTAATGCTTGACGTTGTCGTTGTTGGTTTCCAGATGACTTCAGCTGCAATGCATTTATAACGTTAAAAAATCAAGCCCGAAGTAGCTGTTTCATTTCAGATACTATGGGAGAAGAAGTGTGGTGCTCTTTTCACCCCCACTCCAACCTCAGCACTTGCATTTTTTTTTCCTCCTTTAGTTGCTCCCCTTACTCTTGACTTGGGGTGTTTTTTGTTTGAATTGAGGGAGCAGCCAGGAGTCCCAGGCCTGGACAAGGGGCCCATGTGCGAGCTGACGTAGAAAGGCATCGGAAAGGCCTCAGCCACTGGCATAATTGCTCCATGAAATGCTGTTTGTGGTGGTGGTGGTTTTTTATGAGACATTTCTTGTGTTCAGAAAAGTTTTTTCTCATGTTTAAGTCTGATTGAGCCCCATCTCGGTGCTAAAAAAACAGAGAGTTGCTGTGAGGTTGCCAGAAGTAGGTTTTGCGTTGAAAATGAGCAAAGAGGGAGCTGGACCAGCTCCCAGGTGGCAAAACAAAGCCTTGTGCTGGCAGAGCAGGACCTCGGGCCCTGCACGGGCTGCTCTCGCCGGCTGTGCCGGCCGCGTGTCGCACAGATGGATTTCGGAGGACGTCAGTGCCGTGGGCGAACACGTATGTAGCTGTGAGTGTGCCTGCGGGCGCGTCTTGCGGTGGCTGTCACGTTCCCTTGACAACACTCTAAAATATAATCTGTTCAGTCTATGGCGTTTTTTCTCGACGAGCAGTGCTGGAAGGAGGTGGGAGGCAGGTTCTGCCCGGGAAGGCTGGTGGGAGCTTGCTGACTTCAGCACGCTCTGTGCTGCTCAGCTGAGCACTGTCTTGCGCCGCTCGGGACTCATCTACGTTTACAAATTGCTTCAGTTCAGGGTGTGGAAACAACCTCCCAGCTGTGAGCGACTCAAACGTGCTGGCAAGTGCCCAGTTTGACCCGGTTACAGCCCCAAAAGTAATCTTTCCCTCGGAGCTGCCTTCAGCCGTGCTGGCAGCACAGCTCTGCGGTGGCTCCGGCCCCAGGCAGCGCAGGAGGCTTGGCGGAGTGGGCAGCGTCCCCACGTCCCCGTGCCACCGCCCCGGTGCTCCTGCCAACCACACGTGGTGGCCATCCCTCCGAGGGAGCTGACAACGCGGAGCCGCTGGAGCGGTGGAAAGGTAAATACCAGTTAACCGTGACCGGGGCGGTAGGACTGATGGTTCCCAGAAGAGCCGCCACGCCATCACCTCTTCTTCCCACGGACCGTATCCAGCAGCTGGGAGAGTGCTGCCGGACGCCTCGCTGGCTTGGGCCTGGAGAGAGGTGGGATGTTGCGGATCAGCGGCCGATTGCAACTGCTCCTGCGATGTCTCAGCAAGACTTGGGGATTTCCAAGGTCCCGGAGGGATGGAGGCTTCCCAGCTCGGGTCTGGAACCAGTGATGGCTGGATGCACATGGACTTGCTGCAGCGCAGGACCCGCTCTGTCGCGGATTTCAGGGGAGCTGACGAAGGAAGTCACCTCTCCTCTCCATCCCTTCTCTGGGCAGCAAAGCTTTTCCCCAGGGGAAGGCAAGAAACTCCTCAGCAACCCAATGGGATATGGGGGTTCACAGCCCCGCTGCAGTCCCTGCGCCGTGGCCTGCCATCGCGGCCACGTGGCAACCGGTCCCAGCCGGGGAGAGGGACCCTGGGTTGGGATGCCGTTGGTGGCCCGCGGTGGGATGCGTTTGCCTTTCCCCGGGAGGATAGATTCTTTCGCACCAAAGCCATGGCATTAGAATAAACGACTGCTGCTCGATCCCAGGCCCTGCGGTGCCTGCATTCTGCGCTAACCAAATCCAGCATTTCTAAATATACACTGGAGCCTTATTTTCTCGCTACGATCTTTATTTGCCTCTGGATAAGCTGAAACAGATGGGGTGTTTCACAATGGCCGCTTGCTGGGGATGTCAGATGGGGAAGGGCACGCCCCTGCTGCTTTTCTGGGAAAAATCCCCTTTCCAGAGGCTCCGTGAAGACGATGCCGATGCTCCAACCCTCCTCTGGCCTTCACTGGGGCCATGGCCTGCTGTGAGTGGTCCCGATGGCGCGGGCAGGTGGTGATGGGCTCTGGGGTCCGGAGTGGGACAATGCCCTTACCCGTTTTGGAGGCCAGACTGAGAGAAACAGCCTCCTCGAGCAGAGGGAAGAGGCATCTAAGAAAGGAGAGGGGAGAAAACGCCGTGGAAATCCCACAGTTCCGTGGTATGGTGCTTTCCCTGCGGAGCTTGAGGTGGGGTGGCTTGTTTCAAGGTGCCACGAGCTCTGTGCTGGAGGTGGTGGTGGGCTCCTGCGTCCCTGTCAGCCCCTGTGCCGCGCAGGGAGGGATGCAGACCTTTGCGGGGTGCAAGGGCACCCCGTTTGTCTTCCTGCAGTTCGGGGTCTGGATGTTGCTGCAGGGCTGGGTGCAGGCGTGGAGGCTGCGCGTCCCCGCGGAGCCTGGGTGCTGCGTGGCAGGGTGGCGGGGGTCTGGAGCGAGGGGCTGCCCTAGGCCGGTTGTAAAGCTAAAGGGGAAAAGTCATCTCCAGGCTTGAGTCTTTAAGAAAACCCCATCCTGGAACCAGGATAAATTCCAGAGCAGAAGAGCCTGGCTCAGGTTTGTCCCCCAAAACAATGGCCCTGCAATCCGGGAGGGAGCCAGGATGAGCCCTGCAGGCTCGTGTCACTGGTGGGCCAAACCGGATCCCAGCTCCGACTGCAGACCTGGCGCTGGGTGAGGCCAAGTCCGTCCTTCCTGCCCTTGCTCGGCAGCGCCGGCATGCTGTGACACGGCCGCCCGGAGCCGCGTACGGGACCCGGCTGCCGGCCGGCGCCTCTGGGTGTGTTTTGGCTTCGCCTCCTGGACGGCATGAGCCGCGGTTTCCGCGGGGCGATAGGAGAGCCGGGCCTCGCGCAGGGACCTCGGTGAGGCTTCCAGGGGAGCTTGTTGGCCGGGGCCGAGGCAGCCTGCGTGGTTCTCATTTACTGCGATGTATTTTGGGGAAGGGGAGAGCTGTCTAGGGAGCAGAGAGGATTGAAATATGAAAGTTAATTAAATAAAACCGTCAGTCAAAGAAAACAAGCCTTCCCACCCCAGCATCCTTCGACTGTTCAGAAGAGATGGGCCGCGGCCAAAACCAGTTGTAGTCGTTTAATGATTTGGCCATGAAGATTTTCACTTACAGGCTGTTTGAGGAAAATAAATGGAAAAAAAAAAATATTCCATGCCTGGGGCTCCCTCCTAATAGAGACATAAAGATGACTTTGACATTCCCAGAACCGCAGCGCCCCAGGAAGACATGGGATTTGCATGTTATTGTGCAGGGCTGTTGGAGGAGAGCGGGGAGGGATTTTTCTCTGGAGTGGGAAGCCGGAGCAGCCGAGTCCGCGTCTCTGAACATCCCCCCTCGTCTCCTCCCCGGGGACACGCAGAGGGAGAGGTTGTTGCTGGGGCTGTGTGTGGTTGCCATTAATGTTTGCTCATTCATGGGATTGATTGGGTTTTAATTAAAGAGGCCATTTGGCATCGCAGCTCTCGGTGTCAATGACAAAGAGGGACTCCTGTGTTCTCCCCCGGAGGTGGCATTGCCTTCTCCAGGCAGGGGACCGAGCGGTTGGTAGCTGCACCATCCCAGTGCTTCAGAGAGCTCTGCTGGCAGCTCCCCCAGCCACGAAGCACGACGGAATAGCGGCACGCTGGGGCTCAGGGGATTTTTCCACATCCGTCCTCACCAGCGTTCGTAGAGCTGTTTTGCGAGGCCCTGTGCCCCTGTCCCTTGCACGGAGCCCAGCTCTCCCCGGGCTCCCTTCTCCTCCGGCCGTGCCCTGCCGGGTGCCGAGGCGGGGGCTGCGGGGGCTCCCGGATCACTTAAATACGTGTGGAAACAAGCAGCCGGTGTCCAAGTCCTCCGCATCCCGAGCTCGGCGTGGCAGCTGCCCTTTGCAGGGTGATTTGGGAGCAGCCTGCTCAAGGAAGCTGGACAAAGGCAAATTTGCAGCTTTATCAGCACGCTCAGGAAAAAATCACAGCTGGCAAAGAAATCCAGCCAGCCCCCTCCCCGCCGCATCGGAAATGTGACCTCCGGCTCCTAGGGGCATGTTTCAAAAACAGGACCTGGTTTTGCACCTCTCTGCCAGTGCCGTTTGTCCGTGTGTCCTCCCTGGTGTGGTTGCGTTGATGCAGCCATTCCCCCTGCTCGGAGATGCCCGCAGAGAGCAGCGCGTGCTCGGGTACCCGCGCCCGTAGCGTCCCACGTGTGAGCTCACCCAGCCCTGCTCTTCCTCGGGGCAAGGCTGAGACTTGGGACCCAAAGAACATCCGTCAGCCCTAGCAGAGCTTGCTGGGTTGGGCTGGGAGCTGTGCTGACGTGCGGCAGGCAGCTCAGGTCACAGGCAGAGCAGCCCCGCGTCCCCTGCGGACCCCGGCGTGGGGGCAGCCCTGCAGGTAGGGCCAAGCATGGCGGTTGGGTGGCGTGGAGATGCTGCAGCCGCCTTTGCTTGTGCTGAACACGCAGAAATGGAGTTGGGAAGGCCGGTCCGCTATGCTGAACCTCAAAGTCGCTAATAAAAAGCACTTGGAAAGAGCAGCCCTGCCAGAAGGAGAGGCAGAGGCACAAGAGCCTTTCATTGTTTAGCGGGTTGTGCCCATTCATCCGTGGAAGGCAGCCATGGAGGCTCTTGGCATCCATCCCCGCTGCCCAGCGGGCAGGGGTGTTTATTCTCCCGGTTATGAAACGCGGCAGAAGGGCAGCTCTGACACGATGCACCGAAAATGCCGGTTCCGGGCCTGGCCCCGCGAGGGGGCATGGACCCGGGGGGTGGGAGCGGGAGCCTGCCCTCTCCCATTTGCCAGCGCCTCGTGGAGGCGGCTGCGGCATGGGGGGCTCCAGCCCTGCTCCTCGCCCCCAGCCACCCCCCAGCCCGGCTGCCGCCCCGCCGGTGGCACAGCAGCGGGCAGAGCCACCCCCCTGCTGCGCCGTGCCCGAGGGGGAGATGACATCTCCGGGAGAAGCCTCCCAACTAGTTTTCAGCTCTGATTCACTTCTCCTGGGGGTGGCAAGACCCATGTGAAGAGCAAGGACTCCACCAAGGACCGGACTGGTGTGTGCCGCTCTGCTAATCATCTTCTATTGTTTGCAGCTCAATTACACCCGGCCGGGGCTTCCAAAGCTCAATCCCAGGCTGCTGGAGAACTGGAAGAACGAAGTGAAGGAGAAGGGCCACATCAACTGTCCCAACAATGTAAGGACCGTCTCTGTTCTTCTCTGGGCCAGCTGGTCTGAGTCTGCAGGAGGAAGGGGGGAGTTTTTGGGGCAGAAACCCACCAAGGCCAGGTTCTTGTTGGCCCAGGACGAAGCTAGCAGTGATGCTCAGCCCCTTGTTTCACCTCCTTGCCTGGTCTAAGCGTGTCCTGCCTTTGGGACCTTCATGGTGTGCTCGAGCCACTGGGCTTGGGGACTGGGCCACCCTCTCCCCAGATGCCCTTGGGCTAACGGTTCAGGATTGCCCAGTTTGGGCTCTGGAGCTGCCTTTGGGGAGCTCCTGAGACCCAGACAGGGCGAAGGCTGCACGCTCTGTGCTTGAGAGATTTTTTTAATGCAGAGAACCTGCTTTTCTCGGAGTAAAGCCGGGACTGGTGTTAAACCATTCTTTTTAAAGCCCCGGGACAGGCAGAGACCTCGGGGACATGGTGCATGTGCCTCATCTTGCTGTAAAACGCAGCCTTGGCCTGAGCTTGTGGGGAGGTGAAGTCCCCCCTCGTGCTGGGCTGTTGATTTATCATCTGAAACAAAACCTTACTAATGGGGGTTGGAGCGGGGCTGTTACCGCAGGGCCGGGGGAGATGCGCTGGCTAATTAATGTCATACACAGGCACTTTGAAAAGACGTTGCTCAGAAACTGGTCATGCTGCTGCCCGGGTGATTTCTCTTCTCTGTTAAGCGTCTGCTGTGGCTCCAAGAACTCCTGTAGCCCAGCAGGACCTCCCAGCTGCTCACAAATGTACGTTTGCCACAGAGACGTTTAGGGGAGACATTTTTCAGCCCGTTGCAGAGGGATGTGGCCACATGACTCCCATTAGGACTAATAGGAAACGTGTGACCGGGGCCCTCCGCGTCTCGCGGAGCGTTAGCCTCACACTGCTTAGCCTGGACGAGCGGCCTCGCTGGTGCAGCAGGCTCGTGGCCCCGGCACGGAGACGGGGTGGGGATGGTGGCAAACTCTGCTTTGTTTCTTCCCGCAGTGCTGTGAAGCCATTTACTCCAGTGTCTCGGGGCTGAAAGCTCACCTGGCCAACTGCAACAAGGTAGGTCCCTCCTTCTGCAGCCTGGCTCAGGGGTGGGGTTGGGGTTTGGTTTTCTCTCCCCCGCCCCAGCTCAGCTGGAAGCAGCAGGCCAAGGGATGAGGGCACAGGTTAAAGGATCGTAACGGCTGGAAGGGCTGGCCAAGCAGTGCCGCTGCCCATTGAGTTGTCACTGCTGAGCCCATTGTCACACTGTCCTGGTCCAGCCCTCAGCACCGTCCTCCTGGGCAGGATCGAACCCACAGCCATGGGCAGCCGAAGGTGGAGCAGCTGAAGCTGGGCGGATATGACGGAGAGGATTGAGTTACCACTCCAACCTTGGAGGAGAGGTCTTGCAACGCAGATTCTGACCCAAGGGCCCAGACCTCCAACACACCGAGTGCCTCAGAGATGGGGACAGCAGGAGCAAGTCCTCCCACCTTGGCATCCCCATCCTGCAGCATCCCCAAGATGGTCTCCTGCAGCCCCTGAGTCGTTCACGAGCCCTCGGCTACCCAGCGTGGCCAGTACCTCCCCACACAGCCACGTGTCAACCGCAGCAGCTCAGAGCCAGGGAGCCGGGTGTTGGAAGCTGAGCGTTTCCCGCGGCAGGCAGGAACTGGGGGTCTTTCTCCGTTGATTTGGGCAGCCCTGCAGGCCCTCTGCAAGCCCAGCAGTTTCCCCAGCTGGAGGGACGCTGGCGTGGTGCCGCCTGGGGACGGAGCTGAGGCTGGAAGAGGCGGCCGGCCTGTGCAGAGACCGGTGCCCTCCCGTTGGAAAGAGCAGCAAGGCTGCTGGCGGCAGGGAGCTCCGGTGGCCTGCAGCCGCCACGGGGGAGGGATGGGGAACTCCGCGTAGGTCCCTCAAGTTGGAACTGAGCAAGAGCTGGTAAGGCTTTATACCCTGAAACATTTCCAGCTGCAGCTTCCATTGAATGGAGCGTCAGGAGGCAGCTCCAGCACACACCCCGTGGTTATTAAAAACACAAACTCCCGCGCTCCTCCAACACTAGCTGGAACATCAACCCCTAATGAGATCATTTAGAAAATGCGCTGCAGAGATCCGGCAGAAGGAGCTGGATAAAAGTGCGAACACAGGAGACTAGGGCAGTTCCTTTGCTGGCCTGCAGCACCGGACAGCCCACCAGCGAGCGGTCTCCAAGAGAACGCTGAGCCGTTTCCCAGCTGGTACTGCGCGCAGAGAGCGGCCAGGCGTTGCACAAGCATTTTCTTTAACAGCAGAGCTGCACCCTCCCGGTCCAGCGAGTCCTGGGGCTGAGTGTTGGGGGTCAGTGTGGGGGGAGTTTGCTGCTTCATGTTTCCCCCATGCTGCCGTCAGCAGGACTCTCGCCCTTACAGAGGATTTCATTTTGCATATGCCACCAAATCTGGCATAAATCACAGCCCCTCCTGAGCTGCCCTGTGATTTCTGCTGTAAAATCCTGCAGAATTGGTTGGAATACATCAAGACTTCCTGAGAGCGGAGGGTGCTCCCAGGCAGCACCCCATCCTCAGCGGGGATTGACGCACCGAGGTGATTTTTGCGTGAATATTTCTGAAGCCAGCCTGCAGCGGGGCCAGGACTGCCTCCATCCTGCCTGGCCCTGAAATGAAAGACCTGTCTGAGCTCCAGATTTACAGCGCTGAGCCAGCAGTGGAGAAATTCCCAGGGAGCATATATATATCGCCTGGAGGGGCCATCCATAAACCCCTCGTCAATAGAGAGCACATTATCTCCCCCGTGTCGTGAACTGCGGCAGCGCCGGGAGATCACTCATCCCCACGAGGGCCCTAGTGACAGAAATCCAGCAGCCGCCGCGTCTCCTCGGCGGTGTAGAAGGAAAATTAGGCGAGTCTGTTGGCCATAAATCAGATGGCAGTTCAGCCCCAGGAGATCGCGGACCTGCTGACAGCGAGGAGGTGGGCAGGTCAGCCCCGTCAGCCTCCCGCGCACCCAGGGGCACGCACGGCGGCAGTGGTAACGTAACAACCGGTGCTGGGGATGCACAGGTAGCAAAACCCACCGCTCGCTGCCCTCCGAGCCCGTAGGACCTGGTGCTTCAGTGCCTGCTGCCAGTGTCGTGATGGCCGGCGCTGCTGCGGCGCAGGCTGAAATTCGGGGCAGAAGATGCGGTTGTGAGCTACCGGCCCGGGACCGAGGCCCGGCAGAGGTGTGATGTTTTAGAAATGAGTATTTATTTTCTCTTGCTTCAAGGTTCAAGCATCAACCTCCCTTCCTCGGGGAGAGCAGGGCAGGGGGGCGCCACCACTGCAGGGCGTTTTCAGCTCTGCTTGGGGCTGCAGGAGGATGCTCTGTCTTGCAGGGGGACCACTCGGTGGGCAAGTACCGCTGCCTCCTGTGCCAGAAGGAGTTCAGCTCCGAAAGCGGAGTCAAGTACCACATCATCAAGGCTCACTCGGAGGTAAGGAGGTGGCTGTGCTTTTCCGGGCAGGTCCCTGCTCCAATGCTCCCGTCCTTGGGCTGCCCCGCTCCATCCATCCGTGTGTGCCACGAGTGGAGCACAGCAGCTCCCAGCAGCAGGTCTAGAGGGGACCTTCCTGTCCCCCCTTGGGCCCCCAACACCCCCAGGCCCGTTGAGCTGCTCAGAGTTGACCAGCTTCTCCTCGGGGAGGCGATGCCGATGGGGCGCGGGGTGGTCCAGGCAAGGGGCTTTGCGTGCCGGTGCCGGTGCTCGTCCCCGGGATGGTCACTAACTCCCGTGTCACCCCGCGGCCACAGAACTGGTTCCGAACATCCGCAGAGGCTAGCCGGAAAAAGAAAAGCAGGGAACAGCTTTCTTCCAGCAAGGAGGAGAAAAAGAAAAGCACAAGCGGGAAGAAAAGGGGGAGAAAACCCAAGGAGAGGCCTCCAGAAATGTCCCCGAAGGGCAGAGAGAGCGTGGCAGCAAAGACTAATCACAAGAAAACCCTCGAGCACTGGGAAGGCTCCCGAGGCAGCCCCGACAGGGACGAGCGCATCCCCAAGCCCCCGAGCCAGCGGAAAGGAGGAGCCAGCAAGGTGCCCGAGAAATGAGCAGCTCAGAGACTCGTCTCCGAGGATTCGTTTACAGCCCAGGGTAACAGGGTGGGGGTCTCTCCCGGTTTTCTGTTCCCCCGATCCCACTTCCCCCCCCCACCC
>WHYT01013407.1:77173-103765 GCA_009806455.1 Tetrax tetrax | reverse complement strand
GCCCCCCCCCCCCCCCCTCCCCGCTCTGTGTTTTCCGCTCCGTTTTTTTTCACGTGATTCTCAGACACGGGGGAGCGTGACCGTTCCCAAACACCGAATACGCGGGAACTGGGACCGGAGCGGAGATAAATGTGGATATAGGGATGCGAGCGTCACTGGTTGTGGGATACTGGCGCTGGGATGCGAGGATTCCCAGTTTGAGGGCACCAAGGCTGGGATATGAGGGTCCCCAGTTGTACGGCACTGGGATGCAAGGATTCCTGGTTATAGGGCACTGAGACTGGAATATAAGGATCCCCGGTTGTACGGCACAGGGATGTGAGGATTCCCAGTTATAGGGCACCGGAACCGGGATGTGAGGATCCCTGGTTATACTGCACTGGGATGTGAGGATTCATGGTTTTGGGGCACCGGGACTGGGATGCGAGGATCCCCAGTTGTATGACACTGGGATATGATGATTCCCAGTTATATGGCACCAGCACTGGGAAATGAGGATCTGTGGTTGTATGGCACTGGGATGTGAGGATTCCCAGTTTTAGGACACTGGCACAGGCATGCAAGGATCCCCGGTTGTACGGGCACTGGGATGCGAGGATTCCCAGTTTTAGGGCACCAGCACTGGGATGCTCAAATCCCCAGCCGTACAACACAGGGATTTGAGCATCCCTGATTTTAGGGTATTGGGACTGGGGTGCGAGGATCCCCAGTTGCTGGGCACCGGTACCCGTGTGTCCCGTGGCACCAACCCCGCCTCCGCCCGAGTCAACGCCAAACACCCCGCGTGTTTCGGCCACCTCAGCACGGAGCCGGCAGCTGCCTGTGACGGCGTTGCCTTTGCCCTTCCTGCGGGTCAGCGGCCGGTGGCTGGGAGGATGAGGATGAGCCAGGGGAGGAAGGAGCCATCTGGAGTCACGGCGGCCGGCGGGAGACGAGTGACCGGGTTGGATAACCGAGGCCTCGCTGGCGCGGAGCGAGCTGCTGGTTAGGCTGACCGCGCCGCCGCCCTCGCTGACCACGCCATTCCCGCTGCCCTCGCTCCATCCAAACAGCAGAGAGGTGGTGGGGTTGGAAAAGGGAAACGTTCGTCCGGAGATTGGAGTCCTTCTCCCGGCTGGAAGAGCGCGCGGCGGCACGGCTGCTGGGCGGTGGGGCGACCGAGGGGTTCCTCCATCCCTTGGGCTGGTTCCTCCATCCCAACGCCTGGAGCTTCCCAAAGCCTTTCCGTGCGCGTTTCCCTGCAGGAAATCTGTCCTCTGGCTTGGTTTGCTCGCAGGGTGGTGGGGTCCGGCCCCGGCTTGCCTGCTCCCTGCGCAGGGGGTCCTGGTGCGGTGCCCCGGGGTTTGGCACCGGGCTGCTGCGCCGCGGCCGTGTTCGGCTGGGGTTAAAGACGCCCTAGGACGCGAAAGGCCCGGCTCAGGGCTGGCCCAACAAAAACCACGCTCAAAGATGGAGGGAAGCAGGTTTGGCCCCGCGCACCCACGGGTGCCGCTCGCAGGGGTGGGAGCTGGGAGAGGGACCCTCTCCCACGGGGCCAGGCACCCACCGCTGAGGGTCTGGTCTGCCCTGAGCTTTTACACCGATCCGCTGACAACGTTCAGGTTACAGCGACCAAACCAGGAAAAGCCACGGGCGATTCGGCTGCCGTCCTGAAATCCCAAGGAAAAGCCGCTGAGGAGCTTCCCATTCCCGGAAGGAAAAGGGGACCCCAGCAGCTGTTTCTCCCAGTTTTAAGTCTGGCTCCTGGAGGCTGCGATGACAGAGGAGGGATTCGCGCTTAAAAATCATCTGGAAGTAAAAAAAAAAATCCAAAACCCAGGAGATTCAGCCCGAGATTCAGCGAGAGCTTGGAAACAGGGAAGAGAATTGGGAAGCGGAGGTGAGGTGGGCCGGGAGGAAGGCTCGGGGGCAACCGGGGTCCGGAGCCGGTGTGGGCGATTCCCATCCCGCGTGGGAGCCCGGCTGGGAATCGGCCGGGTGAGCTGGTGGGAGAGTCGCTCCCTGCGCTTGGGCATTTTAAACAAAAGCAGGAAAAACGGCACCGGGGAGTGCGCGATAAGGAACAATGTCGCCTCGGCGGGGCAAGGGCTCCTCGCCACCGAGTTCCTTGTCCCTGTTCTTTTTTTTGCTTCTTTTGTGAGAAAGAATAGAAATCGCTGCGGAAGAGTTTTATTTTTAAACTTCTGAAGGAGCTTTTACAGAAAAAGGAGAGTCCGTGCTGAAGATTACGGGATGGAAAAGGTTCCATGGATCACCGCTTGCTGCGCCGGCGTTGTGGGGACAGGTTACCCCCGAATCCCTCCCGTCCCTGTCCCGCTGCCCCCGCAGCCCCTGTCCGGGGGCCGGAGCCGCTGCAGCCGTGCCTGGTGCCCGCCGTGTTCAGCGGGGTTTGCTGAGGACACTGGGATGCAGTGTGGATTCCCTGGAATAGCCCTGGTTCTTCGGGGAGGAGGAGGAGGATGGGGTCTCCTCCCCATCTCTGGCCCCGTCTCGGTGCTGAGTGTGGGGGGAGCAGCCCCCTTGGAGGTGGACGCGCGGAAGCCGAGCTCCCATCTCGTTCGGTGACCTCGCGGCGACCGAGCCTGCGTCCCTGGCAGAGCCTGCCCGCTGCCGCCTGCCCAGTGTTTTGGCGTCGCCTCCACTCCCTCCCGCTTCCTCAGCACCCAGTGGGTGCTGCTGTTCTCCAGAACTGGCCGGGACCCCTTCTCCCGTGGTACCCAGCCATCTCCCACCCCTTGCTGGGCACCCAGCCCTTGGCCTCCTGCCCTGCGTCTCCCGAGGGCCGCTCGGCGTTGGGTGCCCGGGCTCCCCGGTGCCGGGAGAGGAGGCGAAGTGGCCGGGGGGGGTGGCAGGCAGCTGGCAGGGGGGAGGCTGAGAGAGCAGATTGCAGGGCCCGAGCAGCCGGCGGAACGCTGGCCGCGTTATTCTTAGCCGCCCGCAGCCCCGGGGTGTTGAGTTTCACCCACTTGTTTACTCCGGGGCGAGGGGACGGCGAGGGGCAGCTCTTCCCCCGGGGAGGTGGGCAGTGCGGGGGTCTCGCAGCCGCAGGGGGCCAAATCCTGCACCCACAGCCCCAGCAGCCCCGGTTGGCCCCATCGGCCGCGAGCAGGGTGCTGGGGGGGCTCCCTCTCTGTCCCTGCCCTCCCCATCCCACCGGTGACCGGGAGCTCGCCGTGCTCGCGGCCGTGCACTTACCGGGCCGGCGGCAGGGCTGCGCTCCCCGCTGCCCCGACGAGCCCCCCGGGTCTGAGGCGGCCGAGCGAGCCCCCCGGGTCTGAGGCGGCTGAGTGAGCCCCGATCCCAGGAGCGGAGGCACGGGGGGGGCCCCGTGTTTATGGCCTGGGCGAGGGGGCGGTGAGGGGAGGTGTCGCTTTGCCCCCCCAGCCCCCCCGCTTTTTCTTTAATCAAGCCAGTGCTATTAATATCAGGTAATGAACGTAATCTCTAGGTTAAGCTATCCTCTTATGCGCGCTGACCGCGCCGCAGCTCCCGGCAAAAGACACTCCCCCGCCAGCGCTCCTTCCCTTCCTCCGTCCTCCATCTTCCAGTCCGACAGCCCCCCCGGATCTGCTGGGGGGGTCCCGCCTCACCCCGGCCCCCTTGGGAGCCCGCGGTGCCCGTGCCCCAGTTTGGGACGCTCCCGTGCATGGCTCCTCGCCCCGCGGTTGGCACGGCCGCCCCGTCGCCGCCGTAGCGCCCGGAGGTGGGGGGCCGGGAGCCGAAGCACGGGCAGGGACGGGGGGTGACACCCCTCTGCCCGACACCACGTCCCACTCCGAGATGAGCAGTCCCCCGGCCTTCTCCAGCGTCCGGATATCGGGGTGCTGGGCTCTGGGGCCGGACAGTGGGTGAGTTCCTCCTTTACTTCGGTTTTGGGGGGGTTTCGACTTTTTAACTTTTTTTTTTTTTTTCACCTATTGGCTTTCAGTCCTTGCCGGAGCGAACCCTCGGTGGCCCCGGCCCCGGTCCCCGACTCCCAGCCGGCCACAGGCTGTGACAGCGCAGGCAGCAGCTGGGGAAAAGCTCAGCTTCCCACGGGACGAAGCCAGCCCGGAGCCGCTGCCGGGAGCTCGGCGGGGATTCGGAGAGCTGGGCGCTGGGCCGGCACGTGGGTTACGGGGCGCAGGGCGGAGGACGCGCTCTCCCCTTTGCTTACAGGTTCGGATTTGGCTGAACCGGCCACGGGGAAGGCACAGTGTCCCCAAAAACTGGGGACATGTGGAGAGCCGGTGGCAGGCGAGTCCTCCGGGAAGGGTTTGCAGGAGAGGAGTTACCGAGCCCGGGGCGATGGCTCCTTTCCCTGCGGGTCAGGGCACCCCGCAGGCTTTGTCGCCGCTGCGGGGAATTTTTACAACGCGATAAGAAGAAACGGGCGAGCGAGAGAGCTGCGAGGTGGCTGGGATCAGCTGCTCTGACAGAGGGGAGGAGAGTCCTTCCTGGCAAAGCCCACCGGAAAAAACCGTCCACAAAACCTGAAGTGTAACGTCAGGAGAAACTGCGTGAGCGTCGGAGAACTCCGGGATGGTCCCAGAGCACTCCCCACGGCCGCGCTGATGTGGGAGGAATCACGGGAAACGGTGACTTAAGGAGTGTGGATCTTGTACGGATGCGGTGTGTGTAGGTGTCTACAGAGAGAGAATTTAAAAGTCCAGAAGTGTTTGGATGAGCCGGCCAACTCTTGGAACAGGATGATGCATCCAAGAGCAGCCCTGGGCGTGCAGGGAGAGGACGGCTGCGCTCCTCGCCAGGGGCCATCCCATCCCCACGCGCATCCCTACATCCCGCGCAGCCGGAGCCATCGGGGTCCAAACCTCCTCTTCCTCGCCAGGAGCTGGGTGATGTCGCCGCTGGTGGAAGGTGGTGGTAGAGACCTTGCAGAGGTCAGCCTCGCGCTCGGGCTCAGCTGCAGCTCCGAAAAACCGGAGTTTTTCCCAACTCAGAGTCACTTTGGGCATCGTGGCTTCCGTCAGCGTCGCAGTGTGCGGGATCTGCGGGCTGAGGTTGGCGCAGGAGGGCTTGGCGCTGCGTCCTGCCGAGGAGCGGAGCATCCCGGAACGCCGTGGTGTGGAGAGCAGCCTGTATCCCCAAAGGAAAAGCGGCTGAGCAGCCGCGGGCGGCGCAGCTCCCGAGTAACCGCGCTCCCAGGAGAGGGGCTGGGGTGCAGATGAAAGGAACCGGTTCATTTTCTGGTAAACAACAGCGTCGTCATCATCTCTGGCTTTTATCAAGCCAAAATGACTTTGTTTGTGCACCGGCGCTGGCGGCTGCTGTCAGCCCCGCTCTGGGAATCGCGCGGTGGCCGATGGCTGCTGCGGTGTCACGGGTGGGAGAGGAGACTGAAATCCCACTCTGCGCTTGCTTCTCCTGCTGCTCTGCTGGAAGGAACCAGGAAAGGAACTCCAGAGGGCTTTCCCAGCGCGTCGCACCTCCTGACGTCGCGTTTTAGAAGGGATGGTCGGGGTGTTCGTGGCTTCCGTGCTTGGTGGCGATGGGCTCCTGCGAGGTGTTGGTGGCCTGAGGCTCTCGCAGGGACTCTCTGGGTCCCTACTTGTCAGGGGGGCCTGGGTGCAAGATCTCCTGGCACAGGGGCAGGAGCTGCAGCCAGCTGTTTGCTCGGAGGGCTTTGGCAGAGCCGGACAAATCCCTGTCTCCTTGCCCGCTCCGTAGGGACACGCTGCTGCGGGCTGGGGGGATCCCGCTGCGCTCGGGGGGCTCGCTGGATGGCTTTACACACAGATGGCCGGTGGCAAATTTATCTAAAATTGTTCTAAAAAGGGCTGGGGGAGGGAGGGGAATTAAGCTTCATACCGAAACAGCTTAAAATCAAGCCGAAATCTGTAAAGCCCTGTGGTTTAAGCCCCGCCGGCTCGGCCCGGCTGTACCACGCGGTGCCAGGTTCGGCACGCTGGGTGCCGCGGGCTCTGACCTCGCCGAGGTTTTGTTTCCAGCCCGGTCACGGCTGAGGAGAGCAGCGAGCGAGGGGAGAGCCCTTTGCACCTCTGCTCGGGGAGGAGATGTCCCTCCCGAGGCGGCGGAGCAGCGAGCGGGGAGGAGCGGGAGCCGGTATAAATAATCCTCCCCGTCCCCGCGCTGGGCGGGCGGCGCGGCTGCCGCTTATCTCCTGGCCGGAGGCCACGCTCGGCCTGCCAGCCGCTGCTCTCCCGCTGCCAGGCTCCAAAGGGCTGCGGAGGGTGGTTTGTTCCTCCTCCCTCCCCGGGAGGGGAGATAAGAGAGAGGCATTTAGCAGCTGCCGGGCTCCGGCCGCGCTCGGCGCTCGCAGATCCAAGCGGATGCCAACGGCTTGGCAGCCCCGCTGCCCGGCCCTGGCCAGCTCGCGGGCTTGGACCCGGGGGTGTCAGCCCGAAAGGGTGGGAGGAGTAGGGGTTTGGGTGGGAGTGGGGAGAAGAAAGGGGTTGTGTGTGGGGGGACGAGGACAGCTGAGCTGTAGCCCTTGCGTTTGGCCTCCATTCCTCCTAAAAAGTTGCCTCGGCAGGTCAGGACGGGTCGTTGCCCTCCGTAACAGCCCCCGGAGAGCTCGCTGGAGCGTTGCTGTGACGCAGGCGTTCCCCAGGCAGTAAGGCTGTGGGAAGCGGTGCTTGCGCTGCGCCTTTTCCAGGTTAAAATGTGTGGGAATTTCTCAGCGCTGGCCGTGGCCAGGGGTCACGGAGGCTCAGGCGCTGGCCGTGCCACAGCAGGGTTGCATCTCCCCCTCCTCCATCACCTCCCTGACCCCTACAGCGTGGGATCCCCTGGAGATCCCGCTCCACACGCCGGGAGCGTGGGACCCTTCCCCACCGCGCCTCACTGCGCTCCTTCCTCTCCCCAGCAACAGCAGTGCCGAATCCTTGGACCGCCTGTACCCCGCGGTGGGCTCTGCCAAGCCGCCCCGAAAGAGGACCACGAGCCAGTGCAAGTCGGAGCCCCCGCTGCTGCGCACCAGCAAGAGGACCATCTACACGGCTGGCCGGCCGCCGTGGTACAACGAGCACGGGACGCAGTCCAAAGAGGCCTTCGTGATCGGTAGGCGACGGCAACGCGGGGCCGGGCTCTGTCCCACCTCCGCGCCCCGGCCGGTGCGGGCTCGCACGGGCGGCGTTGGTGCTGCCTGCCCGGGGGCTCTCCGGAAGATCTCAGGGGGATTCCTGCCCCTCAGCGTCCTTGGAAATGTGAGGTTGGCTCCAGACTCCAGGCTGTGAGCTGCTGGGGCTGGACCGGAGCAGGGAGAGTCCTCGCGGTTTGTCCGGTGCTGGCTGAGCCGTGGGATTGGGCAGAAGCCAAGAGCTGGCAGATGGGGGTGGTGGGCAGACCACAACCTTTGCTTGCTGTTCCCCCAACTCTTGTTGGCTGGCATGTCCTGAGTTCCCAGGGATTTAGTCCGGGCTGGTTCTTAGACCAGCTCTCCCCTCGTTACACAACTGTCTAACGAAGGGTTTCCCAGCCTTTGCTGTGCGCATGGCAGTTACAGTGCGTGCCACTTGACATTTTCAAGGATGATATCTCTCTTGTAGTGCCATTGATCTCCCTCTTTGGAGGTTCCTCCAACTTAGGGCAGCAGGGTGGGACCTGGGCTCTGGCCTGCGGTTGGAACGGCACGGCTTCATCCCCTTTTCTCTGGCAGGCCTGGGAGGAGGTAGCGCCTCTGGGAAGACCACGGTGGCCACCATGATCATTGAGGCTCTCGATGTCCCTTGGGTGGTTCTGCTATCCATGGACTCCTTCTACAAGGTGAGGCTGCGCGTCATCTGCCCAGGGTCCCTGGGCCACCGCAGCCCGTGGCGTAACCCCGGGTGGGGAAACGCGTTGTGGATTTACTGACGGCCTTGTGGTTTCCCCTTCAGATGGTTCTCAGGGCACGGCGGTGGGGAGGGAAGGTGGTGGGGACGGCCACGTGGACTAACCCCTACTTTGTGCGCAGGTGTTGACCAAGCAGCAGCAGGAGCAGGCAGCCAGCAATGACTTCAACTTTGACCACCCCGATGCCTTTGACTTTGACCTCATCATTGCCACCCTGAAGAAGCTGAAGCAAGGCAAGAGCGTGAAGATCCCCATCTACGACTTCACCACCCACAGCCGGAAGAAGGAATGGGTACGGGACGCTGAGGGGGTGGGACGGGGTTGCGGGGAGGGGGAGGGCTGCCAGGGCAGGGGAGGCAGGTGCCGTTTGGACCCCTCCAGCCACAGTGGGGTCAGACTTGTGTGGTCACCCTCTGGCTTGGGGCGCAGGTTTCGGAGGAGCAGCGCTGCTGGCTCAGTCACCTACAACCCAGAGAGGTGCTCGGGACGGGGCACCTCCAAACGCGTTCCCCGTCTAACACATCCGTTTGGATTCCACAGAAAACCCTGTACGGTGCCAACGTCATCATCTTTGAAGGCATCATGGCGTTCGCAGACAAGGAGCTGCTGAAGGTGAGGGTTTGGAAGCGGTTCCAGAGACAGGCACAGCCCCCAGTTCTGCAGCTTTGTGCGACAGCACAGAGAGATCCCAGGTGCCCTGGGGTCCTGTGCACAGCTGGATGAGACCCTCTCCTCCCGTGGTGCTTGCACAGCCAGAAGCAAAGCCTTCTGCTGCAGAAAGCCTGGTGTTCCTAGCGTGGGCTCATCCAGCGCTTCAGGCTTTCCTGGGAAGGGTACACGAGAAGTGCTACGGGAGAGGGTGAGCCATGCGCACACTTGGCCAAGCTCACTCGAGAAATTTCCCTTCCCTGCCAAGCGCGCAGTTGGGTTGTGCTGTCCCGGAGCCGGCGCTGTGCCGTGCGCGGGGCTCAGCCCCCGGGCCGGGGCTGGTGGGGAAGCTCGGTTCGAGTGGCACCCCCAACCCAGCAGGGCTTTTTCCCCTCCCCTCTCCCTCCAGCTCCTCGATCTGAAGATTTTCGTGGACACGGACTCGGACATCCGCTTGGTGCGTCGCCTGCGCAGGGACATCAGCGAGCGTGGCCGCGACATCGAGGGTGTCATCAAGCAGTACAATAAGTTTGTCAAGCCCGCTTTCGACCAGTACATCCAGCCCACCATGCGGCTGGCCGACATCGTCGTGCCCCGAGGTACCAGTCCCGAGGCTCCGTCCTGAGAGGGACCCGAGAGACCCCGTCCCCCTGCCCTCAGCTCCGCTGGCCGGTCCCACCGCCCTCCGGCCGGCGAGGACAGCAGAGTGGCTGTCCCACACCAAGGCAAAGGTCCCTCCAGTCATGGGTCTCCGAGCACTGGCCAAGCAGGGTCCCAGGGGAAAGTCTGTGCTTTTCCCTCAACCCATCTCCTGCCTCACCAGCTCCTGCAGCAACTTGAAAGCCAGAGGTGTCTTCTAGATCTTCAGTAATAGCTGATTTAATAATAGCAGGAACGTCTCCCACTGGACGGTGCTTTGCTGGGGAAGGGGAAGCAGGGTGACTTTTTGAACATCGTGGGGAGCTTGGGGAAGAAGCGTGTTTCAGGCACTGCGAGCACGGTCGTCCTGACGGGGCTGTCCCCCTTGTTGCTTTTGGTTCCCCGCAGGGAGCGGAAACACCGTGGCCATCGACCTGATCGTTCAGCACGTCCACAGCCAGCTGGAAGAGGTGAGAGCTGCCCGCTCCCCCGGGTGCCGGCGGTGGGGTCGGCCTTGCCCGCGCGGTGGTGGCACTGCCGGAGGCAGCGCTCTGGGTGCCCAGGTGGGAACGGCCTGGCTTCCCCCCGTGCTCCGCGCCACGGGGCTGTCCCCGTGAACTCCTCCCAGCCCTGCTCCCTCCGTGTCGGCGAAGGAAACCACCCTGTCCCCGTGCTCTGGTTAGTGCAAGGCTCCTCCTCAAGCTGCGGTCCAGCAGCAGCTTCCTTCCTTCCCCGGGAGAGCAAGTCCTCTGGGACAAACCAGCATCCTCCAGTGACCTGAGTGATGGCCCTCCCTGCCTGCGGCCCTCCCGGGGCCAGCGTCGCCCCGAACCCTGCCACACTTCAGCTCTCTGGCTCTGGCTTCTCTTCTTCACCCCCTTGCAGACGCTGCTGCACAGTCTTCCCAGTCAAGAGCCCACTTTTCCACTTCCCAGACAAGAGCCTGTTTTTCCGCTGCTGGGTGCAGCCCATGGGTTTCAAAACCCAAAATCTTGTCACGTCTGACACCCAACCTGAGCCCCATCCTTGCCCGTGCTCCATCACTTCCCCATTACTGGTCTTAACAAGTCTTCTGAGTGTCCCGGGCCGGATGGGCGGTTTGAGCCTGGGACCCTCGGACCAGTTGGCCCAGTTGGGTGCTGCTGGTCCCTGAGCAGCACGGCCTCCTCCCGCCCCACGTTCGTAGCTGTGATGTTTCCGTTGTGGAGACGCTCAGAGCCACGTCCTAGGAGGTGGAAGGAGCGCGACCTGGAGATGGACGCCCGTGAAAGTGAAGGGCTCGATTCCCGCCGGCCTTGCTGAGCTCCCGGATGCCGGGAGCCGCTCGGCCCTGGGTGTGAGCCGGCGCGCGGCAGCATCGTGCCTCCCACGCCCGCGCAGGAGCGAGCGCTCCGCTGCGAAGGCGCGTTGGCCAGTTCCCCTTCCCGGAGCACCCCGCTCTCCGCAGGGCTGCGGGCGGCGGTCGGGGCTTTCTGACCGCCCAGTTTTACAGCACGAAGCTCGGGCAGGTCGTGAAGCGGATTTCTAAACCCGAGGCCACGGGAGCAAGGATGAGAGCCTGGCGTCGTCGCTAGCAACGGGCTGAGGAGGGCACGCGGCCGTGGGGGCAGGCCGGGCGCGGGGAGATGGCTTTTTCTGGGATCTGGGCAGGAAAGCTGGCGGCTGGACGCTGCGGCGAGCGAAGGCAGCGGCTCCTGCCCAGAGCGCTGCTGTGAGCCAGGCGAGGGGCTGGCCGGGAGGGGGGCGTCCATGTGCCTGGGGAGGGGAAGAAGGGGAAAAGGCTACATGTGAATTCAGGAAAATATTCCTATTTTTCCTTTTCTTTTGTCTTGAACCGACCCTGGTGTTGACAATGCTTAATACCGGTTGCATTGTGTCTTTGTGTTGCTGCCGCAGCGTGAACTCAGTGTCAGGTAAGAGCCGCTAACTCTGTCCTGTCTGTGAGGCGTTTCCCGTGCCGGGCGCTCGCCCTAACCCTGCCCCGCAGCCCGGCCCACGGCTCACGGGGCGCGCGGCCTCGCCACGCTCGAAGCTGACGCAGGGCTGCCTTGTCCTCGGCCTTGGGACCCACGGGGACAGGGCCGCTCCCCAGGGCTGTGTGCGTCCCGCGAGGGTCCCGCCGGCGTGAGCGCAGACCCCCGAAGCTGGGGCAGGGCCAGGTTTGTTGGCTGGGGACCCCTCGGTCTCTGCAGAAGGGGAGGCTTTGCGTCCTGGGATTCTCTCTTTTTTTCCCTTCATCCTCTAAGACAAGTGGTTGTTCAGAGCCACTCTCCATCCCTGATGATTAAACATCATTAAACATCAATTATCAGATTAGCCAGAGTGGCTGGAGGAGGGTGGGAGCGCTGGGTCCGTCACCGCGCGGAGGCTCTGGGCCGCGAGCCCCGCGAGGGGAGCGTAGCAGCTTCGGCGTGGCGAGAGGGTCCCGCTTCCCTGCGGTACCTGAACCCGACACGGCAGCTCCCCGGGGACGAGGGGAAGGGTTAGCGCCCCGATCCAGCGGGATTTCTGATGGGTGCTGTAAAGCACACGCTGGTTTATGTAACCTCTGCAGCGTGCGGGTCCGGGTGGGCCCTGAGCTCTCTCGCGTCCGTGAAGGCGCCAGCTGAGCTTCCGGGTGTTTTTGCGGGAAGCAGAGGGGATGCGTTACTGCCGATGGGTTTCCATTTAGATCTCCGTCATCGTGTGGAGACACTTAACTCGAGCAACCCTAAAATTTACACTTAGCCTACAAAAAGCTTTTAAAATACCTAAGATGAGCAGGAAAAAGACTCCACTTATAACTGCTGAAGCCATTCATTTCCTAGAGCAGGCATCCAGATGCTTTATTTTATTTCTGTTTGCTTGTTCCACACCGTGGGGCCTGACATTTCCATACAGACATCGCCGTGCCAGGCGTAAGCTTCCCTGCGTGTCTGGAGGCCCGGGTGGGAAGATGCTCTTTGGCGTGGAGAGAAACCTCTTGCTTTAAAAAATTGCAGGAATAAGATTAGAGAGTGGACAGATACATGTAGATATGCCCATATGGATGTGTGTATATATGCCATTTAAAATTTCCTTTCCCTCCAGGGATTCTTCTCTTTAATCAGAGCGGCACTCAGTGCAGATGATCTTTTTGTGCCCCTTAAAAAAAAAATCAAGTATTTAATAATGCATCAAGAAAGTATCATGATAGCAGTTTTGGAAAGATAACGCTGACCTCCAGCACTAACTCCATGATCGCCACAGCCACAGATGATTTTATGTTCTGTTTAAGGCTCGTGGTTTCCATTTACTGGAAAAAAAATTCCTGCCAAAAAAATCTGTTTACACTCCTGGAGTGGCTGTGCTCTCGCCGCTGCTGCGGTTTCCCGTCAGCTCCTCCGCGGCTCTGCGCTCGCAAGAGGAGCAGGGTGGAGGGAGAGACGCGCGTCAGGCGAGATGCGCTTGGCGAATCTGGGACTTTTCATCTCCAACAATTCCCTCTCCTCTTGTCTGGAATGGCTTCATCTAAATGTCAGGCTGGTTGTTCTGATGTCACCGCGGGGACGCAGCGAGGCCTTTGTAGGCGGTCGAATAAAACCGGGATGCTCAGATCTGGCCCCAGTCCCAGGCGCTTCTCTGGTCCTGGTGCTCCAGGCTGGCCCTGGGCGGCCTCTCCCCACCTCCCCGCTGCTCAGTGGGTGAATTCTGAGCAGTTTAAAGAAAGCAGGGCCGCTCCCTGGACCTGCAAGCCTGGTTCCCCTCCGGTAACAGCTAGCTGCTGCGGAGCATCGCCGCCTTCCCCGGTATTCCCTCAGAGCGCAGGTCAGACCTTGGCTCCTTGCAGTTGGGGTATTTCTTGTCCAGCTTCCCACATGTTTAACCCTGCATGTGCTGGAGATGCCGTTACGTACAGGCAGGCCCTTTCCCTCCGTGCCCAGGTGAGTATTGCTCCTCGGGCCGCAGCGGCGAGAGGCGCGGCGCTCTCAGCCGAGCGCGTTTTCCCTCCCTGCTGCCACGCCATTCCAGCAAGCAGCCCGGCGCTCGGAGCCGGCGCTCTTTTCGGCCGCTTCCCCCTCGCCAATCGATATTCCCCACCCCCAAGGTGTCGATCAGCTTGGCGTGCCCTTTGCCAGTTGTGTCTTTAAATATCAAGCCGCGGCGCGGTTTGATAGCCCTTGTTTGAAATGCCAGCCGCGGAAGCCAGCTGCCGTACGTGTTTGAAATGCCTTGACTGCATCAGCTCCTTTGTAGCTGGATGTCTCCTGTCTGCTTCCTGCTTGACAGCATGCTCAACAGAGGGCTGGGGATGTTTCCTGAAGCCTTCCTAAGAGATGGTCACCCCTTTCTCTCTTTTTTCTTCTTTCTTCCTTTCTTTTATTTTTTTTTTTCCTTTAAAGCTTTTGTTCTGGGGGGAAAAAAATAAGTTTCCGCAGTGAGACGTTTTCTTGACGTGCGCGTGCCTGCCCATCTGAATTTTCCGTCGCGGTCCGGCCTGGCACGGGGAGGGACAGGCAGCGTTGCTCTCGCAGGCGGGCTACCTGCGGGACGTGGCGGCCGGGACCCGCTCCCTCCATCCCTCCCAGTGAGGGGTTTCACTGGCGCTGCCGGCCAGGCTGGGCCCTTCCCCTCCGCCACAACCCGCAGCCCCTCTCCGAGGGACGGCGATCCCAGGTCAGCGCGGGGGAAGGAAGGTCTTCCTGAAGGATGATGTTCGGTTTGGAGCCGGGTTTCTCTCTTGGCTCTCCAGGCTCTTTGAGACTTCAGCAGATTGTCTCTCCAGCACGCCGGGAGATGGGCACCCCTGGAGCCCGCCAGCGGTTCGTGCAGGCGCGGTGGAGGCTGGGTGAAGGTTTTGCAAGCTTGGCCTGGAGCGCCCGCTCGCTCTGGGATCGCGGCAGAGCCCGGGGCCAGGGCTGGACGTTTCCCCCCGGGCTCTGAGAGCTGCAGCCGGTGTTGTGGTGTGGTGCCGTGTGGGATAGAGGGGTGACGGTGTCCCTGCCGTGACTCTGGGGCGGTAATTCCAGGGCAGTGAGAGCGGATGGAGCTTTCTCCCCATGGAGCCGGTGCCGGGAAGAGCAGCTGTGGGGTGACTTGGTCACCAAGCGAGGAGCACTGGGGTCTGTACGGTGATCACCGGGCAGGTCCGAGAGCCGTAGATCAATTAGGGCTTTTTTTTCCCCCCCTTTGACTAACGACACTGCTTTTTCCTTTGTTTCATGTCGTGTTTGTCCCTCTCCCCTTAAACTCTTGTGTTTCCTGTCTTGTCTCCCCTGAACATCCCTCCCACCTGGTGACCAGAGGAAGCTGCGCTGGGATATGTGAGGAGACAAACGCTAACGGCAGTGTTTGGGTTGTGACACTAACGCCGCGGCCGGGGGCGAGGGCTGCGCAGCGTGAGCCGCGTTACTAACCCGGGCAGGCGGCTCGCAGGGTCCCGCTTCGCTGGGGCTGTGCGGGGCGAACCGGGCTGAGGGGACTTGAGAGACCATCTTTATCCTGACCCCAAAAATGGGAACCCCCTGTAGCGCTGAGCAGCTTCGGGGCCGGGGGCCTGGGCAGGGTTGCATCCATCCCGCCCCGCGCTCAGCACCGAGCCCCTGCGTGGGTGTCACAGCGAGGTGCGGAAAGCTCGGTGACAAAACGCTGACAGCATTTCCCCGCGGGCCTGCTGGCAGCTCGGGGTGCAGGGGAGGTGTTCCCAGGCGGGGTGGGACAGCTCGCTGGCGTTCGGCTCCCCGGGTCGCGCCGCGTCTCAGCTGCCGCACCGCAGAGACCAGGGCGGACCCGTCCCGCTGGAGTGGTGGGATGCGGTGACACGGACGTGGCGGTGACGGAGGGGAGGGGTGCCCCTGGGTGGGAGACAGTGCTGTGGGCTACGACCCCCACGGCTCCTCTGTCTGTCCCGCCCAGCAGCAGGCACCAGCGTCCACCGAAGGCCTCGCCTGCCGCACGGGTCCGCATCCCCGGGGCCAGGAGGGGGTTAGGCAGGGCAGGGTGGTGACTGCGCCCCCAGGATCCGTCCCCGGGCCAGACCTGGCAGGAGGAAGGAGAGGGGGCTGCGGGGGCAGAGCGGCTGGCGTGGGCGCATCTCCGAAGGCAGCTAACCCGGGTTGTGTGACTAACAGAGTGAGCTGGCTTCACTGACGCCGGGTCTGGGGCCTTGAGGGCTGCTCGTCCCAAACAGGCGGTGGGGTCCGTGGGCGGCGGGAGCGCGCGGGGCTCGGCCCCAGCCCCGGCCGGGCTCTGCGATGGGAGCGCAGCCCTGTCCCACGCGCTCTGCGTAGGGGCTCTTCGCTGCTGCGCAGGACCGGAGCTGGCAAAAGCAAGAAGGAGCCCTTAAGTACCCACAGGCCTTGGGAATGTCTCGTTTGGTGTTGGTCAGCCAAGACCAGGAGATGGCTATGTGGATGGAGGCCTGGGGCCACCAAGCCTTCCTCCATTCCTACCCAGTCATCTTCTCAGTCTTCTTCTCCGCTTGTGTGCCTCTGTGTGCGTGTGCGCAATTAATCCAGGTTTCTGCTTGATTTGAAATCCTAATCACCTGGTGCTTTCGTTTGTTCGCTCTCCTCCCCCCGCCAACATCCCTCTGACGGGATGCATCCGCTGGCACGTTTGTGATCTGACGTGTGGCTTTCGGACCCCAGCCCTCCTCCCAGACAAAGTCGCTTGTCCATCCTGCCCAGCCTTCTGGAAGGCAGATAGATGTGACCCGCGTCTCGTTACTGCCGCTCTCAGAGAGAGGTGACTAATGGGGCTCCATTGTGAGTGTCCCCGTGGAAGGTGTTCCCTTGATCCCAGAATAGCTCTCAGCCCAATTATCTCTCTGGAGATGAGTCACACAAAGCCAGTCCTGTCCAGCTGGAAAGTCTTGAAGCTGTTCCCAATTTGGGGTGGATCTACCTGTCGCTGAATGGGCCAGGCGCTCTCCAAAACGGTCACATTTCAGCCCAGCTCCGCAGCCATCCCCGCGATGCTGCCCTGTTCCATGGATGTGGGCCTGGCTGCCTGTCCTGATTTCGGCGACGTCTGGCACTTGGTTTGTAGGACAGAGACAACCACAGTGACTCCTCCTCACCCTGTGAGTCCAGGATCCACCACCCGATAGGAGAAGGTTTTGATTTCATTTTCCACTTTCTTCCCAACCAGTGGAAACCAAGACGGGGTGACCAGGGGTCAGCTGCCCAGCAGGAAGGGCAGGTCCCTGGGCTGTGAGGCTCGCTGCCCCGTTTCTGGGGGGCACGCAGGTCCCTTTGCCGTCGCAGGGGACCGGGCAGGGCTGGCCGCTGGTTCGGCTCGGCTGGATGGCCTTGGTGTGCGCGTTTGCAGCGTGAGACGACATCTGGGAGGATGGCTCCGGCCGAGTGCTGTGCACCAGCCTTCGGGCAGCCTCTCCCAGAGACCTTCTGACCGTGTGTTTGGTTTTCAGGGCTGCCTTGGCCTCTGCACACCAGTGCCACCCCCTTCCCCAGACCCTCAGCGTGCTGAAGAGCACCCCTCAGGTGAGGGGCATGCACACCATCATCAGGTAAAGACCCCGCCGCCGCGGCCTCCTGGGGCGGGACGGGGCAGGGGCTGCCGCTGTCGGCGCCTCCCGGGGCGCGTTTTGGCGCGTAGCTTACATGGCCTTGCCCTCACCTCTAGAAACAAGGAGACCAGCAGGGACGAGTTCATCTTCTACTCCAAGAGGCTGATGCGGTTGCTGATTGAGCACGCGCTCTCCTTGCTCCCCTTCCAGGTGGGTTCGGGGGTGAGGCCGGGAGGGTGGGCAGCAGGCGCTGCGTTTCCTCTCCTGTTCCGAACCCATAACCCAGGGAGCCGGGACAGTCCCGGCGCTGCTGCTCCAACCTTCCTCCCCTATCAGCCGTTTCCTCCTGGATTCAAAACGGGCAGGGCTGTGGAGCAATGGTGTGGCGCTGGGTGACAACTCTTTCTCCGGCCTCGGTTTCCGAGGCGCTGGACCAACCCGCAGCCGGCTGACACCCCGGTGCCAGGGCTGCTCCGAGAGCCACGTCCGAGCCCCTGCTGATGCTTCTTCCTTGGTTTTTGCAGAGTTGCACAGTCCAGACCCCTCAGGGACAGGACTACGAAGGGAGGACGTACAGCGGGAAGCAAGTAAGTGGAAGTGGAACGTCCTGTTCAACCCTGCCCCGTGGGGACACATTGAAAGCCCTGTGGGGAGGGACAGCCCTGGCTTCTCGGGGCTGCCATCAGGCCTGGGTTTGGTGCCACTGCCACGAGGACGATACCCTGTGACGCTGTCTCCTCCCGCTGAGGGAGGCAGCCTGGAGCACAGCGCAGCCCTCTTGGAAGGGATGTGCTTTGGGGTTGCCCCTGAGAGCCGCCCCGCCGTCGATGCACGGGGCCGTACTGGGGCGGTGCGTACCCCCCGCACCGTCCCTCGCCCCTCACCCTCGCTGCGTGCCGCAGATCACCGGGGTGTCCATCCTGCGAGCAGGAGAGACCATGGAGCCAGCGCTGCGAGCGGTCTGCAAGGACGTCCGCATCGGGACCATTCTCATCCAGACCAACTGCAACACGGGCGAGCCGGAGGTAAAACCTGCGGCCCTGCGCGTGAGAAGATCCGTCACCCCTCCAGGAGAAGGGCTCGGGTTGCTCCCTTCGCCTCGCGCCTGCCGCCTCTGAGCTGATCTCTCTCCCCCCCCTGCCCAGCTCCACTACCTGCGGCTGCCGAAGGACATCAGCGAAGACCACGTCATCCTGATGGACTGCACGGTCTCCACGGGCGCCGCAGCCATGATGGCGGTGCGGGTGCTGCTGGTACGGAGGGATGCCGGGCACGCTGCTCAGGGCGGGTGGTTCGCTCCCAAATAATGTGCGGAACACCGGCCGCAGCCGTGCTGGGGGGCCTGAAAGCGCGCAGGGAGGGGTAGTGGGAGCCGGCGCGGGCTGGGGTGACTCCTGTAACCAGGCGTTGGCAAAGTCATTCCTTCCTCGGGCAGTAACAGCCTGGATTTAGTTGGTTTTTTGGTCCTGTGCCCAGTAAGCCCAGCTGGTCACAAAGAGGGGAGGAAAGTGGCTGCAGGAAGGCCCTTGAGTGCTCAGAGGGCTGCTCCGTGGAGGAATAGGCCATAACGTGCCCTAGACACCCTTCTGCTCCTCGGCCCGTGTGTCTCCCCGCTATCTCCGTGCCTTTCCCGTAGGATCATGATGTCCCAGAAGACAAGATCTTCCTCCTCTCCCTGCTTATGGCCGAGATGGGCGTCCACTCAGTCGCCTATGCTTTTCCCCGGGTGAAGATCATCACCACAGCTGTGGACAAGAAGGTGAATGACCTTTTCCGGATAATCCCCGGCATCGGTGAGTATCTGGGTAGGAAGGACCTGTGCGGGGGGACTTTTGGCCCGCTCACCAGAGGAGGTGAAGCCCTGGTTGTCAGCAGCGGCTTAGGTCTGCCCTTATTTTGCCGTTCCACGTGCCGTGTCCTCTGGAGGTGGAGAAGCTGGGCTGGGACCGCGGGAGCAGACCCGTGCCCGCTTCATTGCCTTAAACCAGCTCATCCCAAACACCGTGTCCTTCTGTCCTCACCTCTGCTGTGCCAGGAACCACCCCTGCTGCGGGGTGCTAAAACAGCCTCCGGGCTGCCCCACTTTTGCTGCCACACGAGTTTTTTCGTGCCGTTGGAGCTGCCGGATAAACCTGCTTTGGTTTCCCTGCCCGCTGGGGCGAGGGCCGGCCGGGGGACGCTCCCAGCAGAGCTGCGGGGTGATTGCGTCGGTCTCCGTCTCCCCGCAGGGAACTTTGGCGATCGGTACTTCGGGACGGACGCTCCCCCTGACTGGAGCGACGATGAAGATGCCCTTAGCACTTAGCTGGATGTGGAGAGCCACCGGCACCAGGCAGCTTCAGCACCGCACCTTACCCCCTCCTGTCCGTCGCAGAGGTTTCTCCTGCCTCCTCACCAAGCATAGATATTTTTTTCAAATCTTACATTGGAGATCTAGGGCATATTTTTTCAAAGAAATACAAATCCTAGTTTGACTCTGTGGACAGTCACGTGTCCCAGCATAGAGCGGAGTTAATTTATTTTAATTTAAATATTTGCCTATATAACTTATTGGAGATATTTTATAAAAGAAAATAATAAATTTTTTCTCTGATTTTCTTGAACGGAGCCATTCTTTGTCGGTTCCCGTGGGTGCCCAGAAGGATTTGCAGCCCTCCGGGATTGCCGCGCGCGGAGGGAGAGGCGGCAGTGGGAGGTGGAGGCCCTGCTGCGGAGGAGCAGGCTGACCTGCGGCCGTGGAGCGGTTCGTGCGGCTCTGTCTGGGCGCTGATTAGTGTAGCTGGGGGTTGTTTCTTCTCTGTGAACACTGAAGCTCTCAGACCAAGGGCCCCTGCCTGCAGCAGGGCTTGTGAGCAGGAGGAAAACCCACTGCTCCCATTCCCCAGCTCCCTCCTTGCCACCGCCTGCGGGGAGGAAGTACCCTGCTCGAGAGCCAAGCCAAGGGGTCGTACCAGAGGAGAGGGGGAATCACGGAATGGTTCGGGTGGGAAGGACCCGTTAAAGCCCACCCAGTCCAACCCCCTGCAAGGAGCAGGGACATCTCCAACCGGATCAGGTTGCTCAGAGCCCCGGCCAACCTGGCCTGGAATGTTCCCAGGGATGGGGCATCCACCACCTCTCTGGGCAACCTGGGCCAGTGCTCCACCACCCTCGGTGTAAAACATTTTTTCCTTATAGCCAGACTGAATCTGCTTCCCTCTATTTTGAAACCATTACCCCTTGTCTTGTCACCCCAGGCCCTGCTGAAGAGTCTCTCCCCACCTTTCCTGTCAGCCCCCTTTGGGCACTGGGAGGTCACCCCATCACCTCCTCTTCTCCAGGCTGAACAGCCCCAGCTCTCCCAGCCTGGCCTCACAGCAGAGCTGCTCCAGCCCTCTCAGCATCTGCGTGTCCTCCTCTGGACCCTCTCCAACAGCTCCACGGCCTTCTGCTGTTGGGGGCTCCAGAGCTGGACATGGCACTGCAGGGGGGGTCTCACCAGAGTGGAGCAGAGGAGGAGAGTCCCCTCCCTCAACCCACTGATGCACTCAGGATGCGGTCGGCTTTCTGGGCTGCAAACGTGCATTGCCGGCTCACGTCGAGCTTCTCACCCACCAGCACCCCCAAGTCCTTCTCAGGGCTGGGAGAAAGCCCGTTCAGGTTGGATCATGTCACACCTTAGCTCAAGGAGCCCCGAACGCCCGTGTCAGTTCAGCAGCTGAAGGGAAGGAGCTCACCCAAACGCCGGCTAGCTGCCGTTGGATCGGAGCTGCTCGAGCTGCGGTGAGGAGCCGGGCTCGTAACGGTCCCCAGGAAGCTGTTAGCAGGCCAGCGCAGCCTCAGCGGAAGCGGGGCCGGCCAGCCCTGCGGGGTGGGTTTAGTCAGACGGGGCTGTGACCCCTGAGTATTTTCCTTTCCCGTGCGATTCAAAGTACCAATGCAACGTCCTTGTGTGGGCCAAGAGGAGCAAACCTGCCCCTCGCCCGGGTGCTCCTGGCTGGGAGCTGGCTCCGGATGGGTCAGGCAAAGCTGGCAGGCGCTGCCGGCAGCGAGGAGAGCGGGGCCGGGATGGGGGATGTTCTGCCAGGCCCTTGCCGAAATGGAGAGTCACCTGGTGATAACTCCGTGTGGGCTCAGGTGCGATGAGCCCGAAATAACTGCCACCCCGCTGCGGCATGTTGTATGAATTCTCAACTAGATTTAAAAGAAAACACACGGCCGAGTTCCTGCAAGCGCTCGGCGAAAGTATGAGCCCTCGGCTTGAAAGGCACGCTCAGAGCCAGCAGCGACACTCGATTAGTGCTGCTAAAAATAGCCCCGTGCGTAGGTGGAAGGAGAGCTCGTCAGCACAGGCACAGGAGGACAGGCAGACACAGGGCTTTTTTTGGCTGGGGCGCCAGGTGAGGAGCAGTGGGAGAAGGGGCAGCAGCATCAGCAGGCCCATGGAGGAGCACATCTGTGCCAGGTCCTTCCTCCGGGCTGCACCCACCAGCGCAGCAGCCCAGCATCTTCTTTCTAGATGATGCCCAGCCCTGTGAATGAATGCTGCCATCATCCCTCGCCCATAAAGCTCCAGCAGACCTTGTTTGAGCAGTGCCGTTGGTCTCCTTGAGGGAGACAAGACCACGTGTGGGGTCTTGAGCTGGGCTTGCCCGCAGGGTCCACCATGGGGATGACGACCCCACAACACTTCCTCGGGGAGGGGGGCAAAGCCATCTCCTGTCGGCCGGCATCCTTCATCCCGAGCCACACACCCGACCTCCTTGAAAACATTGTGGATGTCCCCTCTCTGCACCCCTGGTAACAGCCCTTGATGGGCAAGCTGCAGGAAGTGGCCCAGGGAGGCGTGTGGATGGAGAAGAACTGGGCGCCATGGGGCTGTGACCCACCATGTAGAGCATCAGAGGGCGTCCTGCACCCGTGGGCCATCCCATGGCACCAATGAGCCTGTGACGGGCATGAACAGCAGCTGTAGGCTACTCAGCCATGGGAGGGGAAGACAAAAACGGGGATGTGAAGGGTGTGGGGAGGAAGAGGCAGCATCACCAGAGCCTCAGACCGCCACGTCTTGTTTTGCAGCACTTCCAGGCTGCTGAATGCCACCCACGCACCCAGGCAATCCCCCAGCAGCCATGGCCGGCGGCTGGCACACCCGTGATGGCACAGCAGCATGGCCACTGCATTAAGGTCCAAGTCACCCACACCCCTGTCCCATGGGCATGGCCACAGGGGCCACGCAGCCCAAAGGTCTCCGGGACCTTCCTCCACACCGGGAGCACCTCCTAACATGGAGGAAGGTCCCGGAGACCTTTGCATCCAGAGTGATTCTTGCTTTTAAGCCAGTGCATCCATAATATTCCTGAGAACATCTCATTTTTCCTCAGCAGGTCCATGTTTTTCCTCAGATCTGCATTTTTTCCTCAACAGACATGCAGGAACAAGAGACATGCATCTTTCCTCGGTAGATCTCTATTTTGCCTCAGAAGATCTACACTTTCCCTCAGCACATCCACATTTTTCCTCAGCAGGCCCATGCTTTTCCCCAGATCTGCACTTTTTCCTCAGCAGATGTGCATTTTCCCTCAGTCAATCCCTATTTTGCCTCAGAAGATTCGGACTTCTCCTCAGATCTCCACGTTTCCTCAGTAGATCCCAAGGGCTGCTCCCACCCCTTGGAAAGCCCGGCGCCTTCCCCTCTCCTCCTTCTCTGTGCCCTGCTCACGATGGCGAATTTAGCAGCGAACACCGCGGCGGGCGGCCCCGACACCGGGCGGCCCCGTCCCAGCCGCCATCGCCCTCGTCTCCAGGCCAGGGCGCCATCTTGGATCCCCTCAGCCTCCCATGGCCGTGGCCCGCAGGGTCCCCCAAGCCCTTCTCCCCCACCTCGCCGTCACCACAAGATTTAATTTCTTTTTCTTGCGACAAAACTGCCGGCGGCAAACACGCCGGGTCGGAAACACTGCGTGGGAGGCGGGCGGCTCCCCTCCCTGCCGCCGCCTCTCTGCCCGCCCAGCCCACGCGCACTCCCCCACGCCGGCCATGCTGGCCGCTAGATGAGAGTAAAAACAAAAAAAAAAAAAACAAAACCACTATTTTTGTGCCAAGATATCGATCTAAGGTTTTCTTTGGGCAGCCCTGGCCATGAGGCTGCATCACAGCCAAGCAACCGGCGCTGCCCACGCCGGGGCTGCAGCCCAAAAAGCTCCCCGTGGGGCGTCACGCCATTTTGGGGTTTTTAAATGGAAAAAAAGAGCAAATGTGGTTCGCTGAGCCATAGCACGGGACCCCGACCTCTTCCCTCGTGCTCCCGCTCCAGGGACGTCTTGCAGGACATCCACCCCCGTGGCAGCCATGGCCTCCTCCCAAAATATGGCGATACTGGAGAAAAGGGGGAGGAAAAAAAATAAAATTGTTTAAAATCCACTTTTTTTCATTGCGCTTCCATCTCTCCCATTAAAGTAGCCAAAAAACCTCCCAAGGTGTCTGATCGCTACGGCGAGGTGCCCGCAGGCCCGGCTGCAGCCCCCCGCCGCGGTCGGGGTCCCACCCCAGCGCCGCCGCAGGACCCCCGGGCTGCAGACCCAGCTCGGCACCGGGACCAGGTTTGCTTCACCTCCCACCCCGCGTCCGGAGAGACCCAAACCACAGCCGGTCTGACCAGCGGCAGAGGCGCTCGCACACCAGCTCCTCGTCACTAAAAATAGATCGGAGCGGTTAAAAAAAAAAAAAGAGAGAGAGAACAATATCTGCTTGACCATCAAAGAGAAAACACACTCATTTCGAGGCAGGAGCACCTGAGAGGAAAAGTTTCAGGTTGCTTTTTCTCTTCCTGCAGCAGATGGGCTTGGTTTTCTCTGAAACAGATGAGAGATGTCCCTGCTGCCAGCCCGAGGCGATGGGCTGAGGCGTCTCCGGGGCGGGAGGCTGCCCCGTTCGTGGGCTTGGCGGGGCTGGAAAGCGACCCGGTGATGGCTCAGGTCAGAATAAACGAGTCATTTTTCCTTTTGAGCTTGCCAGCCGCTTCTTTCCTATTTGTACAGAAAGAGGCAGAGCCTGCGGGCTGAAACCTGCGCGCTCGCCCCGCCGCTCGTCTGAGAACTCGGCAATTCATTGCAGGAATGGACTGCGCTGACGAGCACAAGCGGCAATGCGGTCTGGGCAGAGCAGCATGCCGGGCTCGCTGGCGTACAGGGTACAACCTTGACCAATTGCACAAAAAAAAAAAGTAAAAAGTTTAATTTCTGTGTGTAATACAC
The DNA here is from genome assembly GCA_009806455.1 of Tetrax tetrax. NCBI lineage: Eukaryota > Metazoa > Chordata > Aves > Otidiformes > Otididae > Tetrax > Tetrax tetrax. Next base: position 79,960 of record WHYT01013407.1, on the reverse strand, counting down.
GAGGAAAATTGCTGCAAGCAACCGCTGGCAAGGCTGGAGTGAAAAGCAGTGCTCTGGTAACAGAGGCGGTTTTCAGAAGCCGGTACCGCAGCAGCAATGGAAAATGGGGTGTTTTTCGGCTGTTGCACGAGGAGGCCGTGCCCCAGACACGTTATGCGCTGACCTGTTCACCTGCAGCCACTGGAAACTTTTGCACCAGCACCTTGAGTTAAATTCACGCCGTCGGTCGTGGAAAGCAAATCCTTGGCCACGCTCGCCGGGCACAGAGACCTTTATAAAAACCCAGGATGTTTCAAAGACTTCACTGCTCCTCAGCTAGTGTGCGGTGAAGGTTCCACTGGCCCCGAAACTGGGGAACTGCACGACGAGAAAGGGTTGGGAAAGAGTTCGGCGGAACGACCCAAAGCCCGGGGCTCTGCCGCGCTGCTGTGGGATTTTCCGCTGCAGCGCTTTGGGAAGCTTCTCCCCGGTTTGGGACGCTTTTCCTTGTTTCAGGGATCCACACACATTCGGGGCCAGACACATTCGGTGGCTTTTAGCAGCCAGTCCGAGCTCTCCCAACTGTCTTTCCTAAGCCTCATCCCCATTTTTTTTTTCATTCGTCAGCCGGTAAAATTACAATGCGCCTTGAAACCGGGTACAGCATCTCTGAAAAGCGGCAGCGAGGGCTTCAGGACGTTTTCACACTGTTTCATTTCCCAGTGCAAAATTGCTCTTCTCCATCTGCCTCCCTGGCTGCCACTCCTGTTTCCGTATTAATTAACGGGACTTATTATTGTTACACGACTGATAACTGGCGGGGTCGTGGGTCCGAAAGCCGCAGCACGCTTGAACGCCGCAGCTGGGAAGACAGCGAGTGCTGAGAGAATCGCGTGATTTAACCGACAGACGGTTCTGGCTGCGCTGGGGAAGGGGGGGGTTAGCGTGGAGCACCCATGGGTGCAGGCTGCAGCAGGGCGCCTCATGCCGAGGGCATCTCTGCCGTGCCGGGATCTGCCGCCGTGCATCCCCGAGTTCGGGCACCGCGCTGCGGGAAGAGCACGGGCGTTAAAACACACGCGGACACCACGCGGACACGTGTGCCGCGGCCTCCGCCGGCTCCCAGCGGCTTTGCCCAGGGAAAACACGGCGTTGACGCGTGCGGCGTGGGAAAAGCCGGGCTGCGGCTGCGCACGCCCTGTGCCATCGCGCCGGGTGGGCTGGAGAGGGGCGCAGAGGGAGCGATGTCCCATCCAAGGCCCCAGACCCCTCCGCCACCAGCACCGCTCACCCCTCCGGCCCCGCTTCCGCTTGGAACGCAGCGCGCGGGGGGTTTTACACCCAGAGCCAGGGTGAGACAGGGGCAGCCCAGGGCACCAGGCTGGAGCAGAGCGAGAGCTGTGGGAGCCTCTGGATGGAAATGGCCCTTGGCAGAGGCGGCGAGGAGCACAGCTTCTCCTCCTCCTCCTCCCCGCGCTGCTCCAGCCCCGCAGAAACGCGCTGTGCCCCTCCGGACCCAGGGCCGCTGCGTCAGATCTGCCGGGATCCTTCGGTAGCATCCATAGCGTCGTGGCCGGCTGTTTTCCACCTTTCCCTTCCCTTTCCTGGGTTCTACAGCTCTGCTGGGTTGCCAGGGATTAACCAAAGACCAAAACACATCACTCCCCTCCAGATCTGCTTTCGGAGAGCGGTGAGACGCGGGAGTCGCTCTCTGCTCCGGCTCTGGAGGGGCTGCTGGCGGAGCTGGAGGGGCTTTAGGGCAGAGGGGGACGCAGACACGTCCCGCAGCCCTCCGTCAGAGCACAACGGAGCTTCCCCTTGCGCTCCGGCTCCGTTCAGAGCAGCAGCCTTTAGGGAACACCTATTTTTGGTGAGTGGGGTGAAAACGAGAACCTTCTCCTTGTTGAACTGAGGAAGGGGATCTCTCCGTCCCCCCAGGGCCAGGGCAGGGGGAACCCGGAGCAGCTTTGTGCCCGGAGGATGCTCTGCAGCTCCCACAGCCAGGACGTCCCTCCTCACCTTCAACAGCAGCCGGGCACTTTCTCATTTCAAACAAGTCAAGAGAACCGCTAAAACACAAAGTGGGGTTTGGTTTTTTGGGTTGTCGTTTTTTTTTTTTGCTTCACTTCTCTTTGCCGCCCTGCCTGTCCAGTGTGTAATGGAAATTTTACCACAGACACTCACGACGAACAAACAGGAAGCCAGCAGAAAGCGTGGCAGTTCGCCGTAGCCCGGCTCAACTCAGCCCGGTGACAAGAAAGGCCATAAAAGCCGGCGCGGGGGCGGCGGGGCGAAGGAGAGCGGGCGACGGGGCCGGGCAGCCGGCCGCTGCCTCTCCTCCCCGGGAGAACGCGGATCCGCAGGTAAGGCAGGCGCTGCCCTGCACCTTCTTTTTCCCCCCTCCTGCAGAAGCGATTTCTAACTGTTCTTGGAAGCCCTTACCGCGTTGCTCGGCTCCTTCTCACAGCGCAGGAGGTCGGGAGGACGCTGCCGCTTCATTGCTCTCTCCCAAAATTACTAAAACTTAACCTTGCTCAGAGAAACGAATCCTGCCCGGCTTTTTCTCTTTTGCAAGCCCATAATACAAAGCTTAAAACCCCCAAAAAGCCGATCACAGCTTTCCAAGGGAGGGACTCAAGAGGCTAAAGCTGTGCTGAGGCTCAGCCATCCCCTTCGTTCCTGCCCAAAAGATTTCTCTTTCCGGGGGGCTCGGTTGAAGGGGGCTGTGCTGGCCGCGCGTGGGGAGCGCAGGGCTCGGTCCGTGCCGTTCGCCTGGGAAGGTGTGAGGACCAAACGGAGCACGGAATG
>WHYT01013407.1:48467-60803 GCA_009806455.1 Tetrax tetrax | reverse complement strand
CTGAGGCAACCCCACAGGGCGGAACCCAAGCCGGCCTCCCGTACCCTACGGGGGCTTCAAACCGGCAAGAGGCGAGACGGCAAACCCAACTCCTTGGATCTCACCTTCCACCTCCTGCGCCAATTCCTGGAGATGTCCCGGGAGGAGAGACTGGCCCGCAAAGCGCTCAGCAATAAACTCTTGCTGCAAAGTATAGGAAAATGAGGAAGGGGGGCATTTTGGGGTGTGGGGGGGGATGAAGGAGATTGACCCCCGTGGGGATGCTGCTGCCCAGGGAACCCCCCATCCCCACCAGACCCTTACCTGGGGGTCCCCGTCGCCGCGTCCCGTGTGCGTTGCTCTCGCTGTTGTGCATTAAAGTCGCCCTCGCATCTGCCGTGCTCTTGCGCTTTTCCCTCCCCTCCCCAAAATCCCTTCGGGGTGATGCCGGTGGAAAACGCTCTGAGTGGCGCAGCTCACGCCTCGCCCGCCCGAGGAACTCTGGGCGAGGCGCAAGCTGCGCCACTCAGCAGCCGTGCACACGAAAAAAAAACCCCGTCGCAATAAGAAACGATCACCAAACGCCAGCATCCCACAGGGATCTTCATCCTACTCATCCTCCTCCCAGGGCTGCGCAAGCAGCAGCTCCGGTGCCAGCAACCCAAAATATTTGGTTTGATCTCCCAAGCTGGTGGTGACAGGGGACGAAGCTTTTTTCTCCCGTGATCGCTTTGTGGGATGGTTTTTTTTTCCGTAAAAGGTCCATTTTCTCCCATTATGAAAGAAAAAGGTAAGGAATAGATAAAAGCAGTAATTACTGCAAGGAAAAGGAGGAACAGTTTGTGAAACCAGAGGCAATTACCTGCAGCCGGAGCGGCTCGGCAGCGCTTTTAAGCCTCTGCAGAAAGCTGGGGTCTCGTTTCGCTCTGGGACGCGATGGCAGTTTGGTGGGTGCTGGTGAGCTCCGGCTGGAGCAGCCCCGCGTCCTCCCGGGGCAAACGCAGCTTTTACAAAACGGGGTTTGCTCCGAAACCCGTCCAGGGTCAGCGAGGCAGCGGCAACTTGCAGGGTTGGGACAGAAATCCAGACAAAAGATCAGACCCTGCGGAGACAGGAGTCTCGGAGTGCTGCGGCGGAGGCACGGCCGCGAGGAACGCGCTCAGGGGCGACCCTCTGCCTCACGCGCTTCCTCAGCCCCTCTGGGCTGGCGTACGTGGTGCCAAAATTCACTCCCTCGCTCCCTGAAGGCACCGTTCCCAACTGATGCCAGCTGGGATGAGCCCGGGACATGCCGCCACCCTTTAGCTCTTGGTGCCCGGGCAGAGCACCCTCCGGCCGCGGGTCGCGGTTTGGATTCAGCGTTTCCGAGCGAGGGGAAATCTACGGCCTCAGCAAACCGGGCGCTGCGGGGTGGGAGGCGGGACCCTGCCCACCGCGAACAGCCGCGTGCGGGTACCACGTTGGACCTGAGCTGGGGTGAGGGGTGAAACTCATCCACACCGGCAGCCCACGATACAAACCCCAGAGTGACACATAAAGGGGTTTAATTTGTCATGAGGGGGCAACAGCAAATAAAAAACAACCAGAAGTCTCCAGCAGAAAAGTGTCACTTTACCTGAACAGCCAGAGCCACCACGCTCCATCCCCCAGCACGGCCCAGAGGTGCCTGACAACGGGAGCAAAACGCAGCCCAAACGGTCCCTGCTCAGCTCGGATGCTTCCAGCCCCAGGCTGCCAGCGAGAATGTTTTCGCTCGCTGCATCCCCCCCGGCACCTCCAGCCACCGATCACCCTCACCAGGGCTCGGTGCCACCGCAGCCCCTTCTGTCCCTTCCCAGGACACAGCCCAGCTTTGGCAGGAGGGGAGGGCGGCCGGAGGGAACCGTCCCGCAAGGAGAGGGGGCTGGAGCGGGACGGGGCGCAGCCTCCCCGCCAATATCACAGCAAATCCTGCCGGGAGCGCGCGCGCGTTGAGTTGGAAGAGCATGATTATATCCTTACCTCCTTCGGCGGATTTCCAAACATGGAACAAACCTCTTCAGAACGGCTCCGAGCCCAGGGAAGCCTCAGGGGTAACGAGCCGCTGGTGCCACCTCGCAGCCTTTCATCCGCCGTGGGGCTCAGGTTTACGCTGCCTCGGTCCCCACCTCGGCTCGGAAGCCAGTCCCGTAGCAGCCCTCGGCACCATCCTTCGCTCCTCTTTGCTTCTGTCTCTCCGCCAGCAACACCGGGGCAAAACGTCTCCAACATCATCAGCTTCTTTGGAAAAGGTCATTTTGACTGCAGACACACTGACCTCCGTCAAGGCCGCAGCAGCCGCCCCCCTGCAATCATTTCTCGCACCGCCTGGCAACTGTAACTTGAATTTACACCCCAAATAACCTGTCAGATAAAGATCTTCGGCCTTTAATGCCCCAAAAACGCAGAGGATGCCTCGGCGGGTGCAAGAAGGGAGCAGTCGCAGTCCCTGCCGCAGGGACCCGGCCTCCATCTGCATGCAGAGCTGGGGAGGTGCCGGGCACCTCGCTGTGCCCGGCCAGGGGATGGGAGACCCCCCCACACGCCCCTCGTGGCACAGGACCCCCCCAACTCCACGCAGGACCCGGCAGCAGCAGGCCCCTTGGACCCTTCCTCTTGTGCCGAGTTCCAGCGCGCAGAAAGAAAAACCCGACGCGCGTTTCTGCCTTGAAAACATTTATTTTACAACAGTGGTTTCAGATAACTTAGCAATCTTTATTTTAGTTTATATTCAGACATACAATACACAAATCACCATGCTAGAACAGAAAATAACTCCTCCTGCGGTAACGGCGCGTATGTACAGGAGCTCAGTAGTATCGAGCGTTACACTCCACGGACAGCCACATCTATTACATACAATCCAAGTATGGTCCTTTAACATAACAAAATAGAGATATGTCTATATCATAATTGCTTTTCAGATGCATTTATACTTCGATTGTGGTTTGTTGGGGTTTGGGTTTGGTTTTGTTTTTTTTTTTTACAATTTTTTTTTTCTTTTTGTAAAGATGGGCTCCCCCACCCCGCCCCGCCCCAGGTGAAGTGCAGTGCAAATGCGAAACGTGCGCTCTCCCGGCGCCCTCAGCTCCCCCAAGCCTCACCAAGAGGCTGTTGCAACCAAACCCCATGATGAATTACCTCCTTCAGGGCCTTGCTCCCATGCAAAAAGAATACAAACCGCCTCGGATGCCGGTGACAACACAAACCCCGCCATCCGCACCCGCCCCCGGGAGAGCAGGCGAAGGTGGGGAGGAGCGGACGGAAGGACAGCGATCGGCTCAGGCCGCACGCATCCCAGCGGAGAAACATCGAGTTTTTGGGACTGGGCAAACCGCCGAGTTCATCTACCATGACGGACACAAACGGAACTTCAAAGGGGTAAGCGATGCAGGAACCCCCCAGCATTCCCCCATTTCTGCCGCGACGCAGAAACCCCGGTGTTTCGTACGTCAGCCCCGGAACGGGAGGCCCGGACGCGATTTGGCGGTACTCAGGCGTACGCTGGCCACAGTCGTCGGGCCGTTACACAGATCCTGCCTAACTTCAGTTTTACGAGCTGCAGTAACTCCAAGCCTTCACACACCCAACCTGCCAGCGCTGCCATGCGAGTGACGGGAGCGGACGGGGCAAACACGCCACGTTATTCAAGTGGAAATTCACCCGAGCAAGGAGGGAACGCTCTGGGAGCAGAAGACTGCTTTTCCTTTTCCAACAGCACAGCTCTGCTGCTCGTACTACGCTTTTATTTACATAACAGGACCCTTCCAGCCCTTCCTTCACAGCCATTTCACCTGACAGATCTTGTTGGGTTTTTCCTGCAGCCGAAAGGAGAAAGCACAACTCTGGACACACAAAACTCACGCCTTCCGCTTCTCTGGCTGAGTTCACAGCACTACTTTGAGCCAAATTCCATGGTTTGACCACCAAAGAAAAAACAGCAGCAAGCACGAGGGGCACACCTGTGGTATAAATATATACATATGTGCATATATACATACATACACACACGTGACGCGGCAACCCAGAGCCAACAGCGCGGGTTTGGACCTCGCTCTGCGAGAGCACAACATGGTGAAAAGGAGTGTGAGGAACAAAACCCCCAAATCAACGCCTTCTACCACACCTCCAGCATCCACCGCGGTTACAACGCCCCGCGCGCCAGCCCGCACAAGGCCACGTCACTCCAGAGCTGGCCCCTTGCCCTCGCTACCGTTGGGTTTGCCCGCCTTCCTCTGAAGGAAAGTTGGGATCGGCAAAGCCCGGCTCCGGCCGGAGGGGCTGGGGACAAGGGGCAGCTCGCGGAATTCAAGTGGATCGTTAGATTTTCGGAAGGGCGTGACGAGCAACTGCTCGCAGACTGCGAGAGGACGCCCATACGGCTGGCTGCGGGGGAAAGGGAGCAGGAACGACGACAGCACTCGAGAATGAACGGCCATTTTATATAAGAGCTTCCTCTATACATATACATATATATATATAACCACCAGGAATTCCCAGCATCTATCCTTTTAACAACAAAATTAACTCTGCACGTAACGTTGGCATCTGATTTCCAAACAAAGGTTTGTCTTCCAGACGAATGGCATTTGGCTTGTGCAAATGTCAGACAGACAGCTTCCCTCACGCGGTTTCTCCTCGTAAAGAAAGCATCTTCTTGGAAGGAAAAGGGAATTTCGGCCGCGGCGAGTCCCAGACAGCACGTAAGCCTCCCATCGCAGCATGTGGAGCAGAGCCCGCTCCTCGCAGGACTCAACACTGACAAATTTCCTGCCACTTTGTTAGCTACCACGTACATTTCTTTCAAGGTATTTTAAGCAGTTGTCGGTGTAATGATACACTACAAACTAGATGATTTCCACTACGATATGGAGAAGCAGCAGCAAATGATTAAGCAAGTTAAGTTTATACCGACCTCACACGATACACACCTGTACTGGGGGTTACGTGTCAGTGCTCTACGATTAACGCGTATTTAATCGGCATCCGGAATCATTAACACGAGGCGGGGGCTGCACAAGCCTCCCTGACCACCTTGCAAGAGCCTCCTGTTAAAGGTGACGCCGATGTCCAGTTGCACTGGGTAGGAAAAACCCGCAGCCCAAACGCGTCTCCTAAATCACCGGGAAACGTCAAGAACGCCGAGGGGCAATGGGCAAAGGGCAGGAACGCGCCGAGAAAAGCGGGCACCTCTCTCGAGGAGCGCACACGGTACAAACCCTCTGACAGAACCTCTCCACACCACGCAACACAACCGCGCCGGAGGTGGGACAGGAAGGTCTCTGCTGTCAGGCTCTGCCCTGGTTACACCTGTAGCGTCTGTCGGCTGACAGGAGGGGTTTTGCAAACCGAACTCGGTATTCCTCCGTCCGCGCTCCAGCCCTCCCTCCTCAGCAGGTCTTTCTGTTCAGGCCGTGCTCACCCAAACCCCGAAGAGCGTCCCACTTTGAGAACACTATGAGCACTGATATCTAAAGCAGTTTAAAAATATTACAAATTTAAAAATAAGACTAAAAAGGTAACATGGCTCTAAAACATCACGGCGTGGAATCAGCAGAAATCTACACCCCATCAGACACCACCGAGGCTGACAGAAACAAATGTATATACAGATAAATATTTAAGAATTTCCTACAAACATCACTAACAAAACGAAACTGGCATTTAACGGGTGCAATGCCCCTTCATTCACTTCAAGTGAGGCGTACAATTCCTTGTACTACAGTGCGCTGGGGATCTCCCCATCCCCAGGAGGACGGGGCGCGGCAGGTACCCGAGCCCCGCGGCGAGGCAGGAGCTTCCCTACTCACCCCAAGCTACGGAGGGCTCTCCACGCGACACAGCTCGGGAATAACATCAGTGGTCCTTAACAGCAGCCCGCGGAAGCTCTCCAGATCAGATTCTCCCCGATACTCTTCCTCCCCGATACTCTTCCTCACCAGAAGGAGCTACAAGTGCTGAGAAAATTGGTGCTGAAGAGGTTCGACGAGCTAGACGGAGGCGGCCAAACTGCTGAAACAGAGGTCTCAGGCAACTTGTAAAAAAATGATACAACTTTAAAAAAAAAAATAATCATCATCAAAACTCAAGTTTTAATTCTGGCAATGTGCTGAACAGAGATCAACAGTGCTCAGGTTTAGTTTTGGAAGGAAACATTCTGCATGTAAGCCAGGTAACGGGCTGCAGTGCCTGCAATGCTAGCTGCTGCAGCTCCGGCAGGGACGCCGCAGCTCCACGCTGCTGAGTGATCTCCTGCAACAGATCATCCTTATTTCCTACGCAATTTTGCATTCACTAGGGTGCAACTTGGCCATTTTGAAGTGCAGCTCGTGTTAGAGCCCAGGACACTCCTGCACCCTACCTACAAGAGCAGAAAAAAAGCAGGCAGTAACCTACTTATCTTCCAATTACACAATTTGTGTTTTAAAGAAGCCATGTCAACACCTTTCTTCAATAGTTCAAGATGAATTATGTTAATATACAATAATCTTAAATTCAGAGATTATAGAGTAACGTGGGCAAACTTAAAATTGTTTCAAAACCCATGAATATTCATCTAAAAATGCGTTTTCCCCTCATTCCCTGTAACTGGGATCTCGGAGTAGTTTCCCTCGGAGCATGTGACGCATCATTCTGGCAGATAACAGCACACAGACCGATTTACCGTTCGCACACCGCCCACGGGCGCAGCTGAAAGGAAAGCAGTCTCTCTCAAACTCACGCCTTGCCACACGAAGAACTAAAACAGGAAATCTATCCCGATGGCACCTTTTCCCAAGCAGCGCGAAACACGGATACCGGTATCGCCCCTCATCCTCATTTGCTGCCCACGTTTCGGTTCCGATGTCCGAGCCCGCGGAGTAACTCCAGGCGCGTTACACACCACCTGCAGCCACAGCCTCCCACCAGCTCTTCCAGTTCAGCGAAGCAGCGCAGAGGGGTCAGGAAATGGAGCGTTATTCACAAGTAACACCAACAAGCAGCCTCCAACATCCAGGGTCTGGCTTTGTGTCACCTGTTGAGGCAAACCAGTGCGCAGGGAAACAGCCTCTTCCTCACCAAACCGAGTCACTCTGACCGACTACGCTCGTTTACAAAGCCAAACACCCCCGGAACGCTTCCCCTTTTTTACCAAGAACACAATTCACACAGATACCGGCAATTTCAACCGGTGTGTTCGGAGGGGAGGCAGCCTGCAGACAGACATTCAAGCATATTCCAGCGTGAAATTCAACATCAAGAACAGGCTTCAGGCTAAATCTACAAGGACAGCCACGTGATGTTGTTTTTTAAGCCTAAAAAATTGCTTTTCATTCCAAGGGGTCAAGCAAAGACTTTAATGAAACGAGGACCTCAAGCCAAATCACATACGACTGTCCTCCAGGCCGCTCAAGAGAGTTTTCCGGACAGACAAAGTTAAAAGTAGCTCTCAGAAAACCACCAAGTCTCAGGTCTAACAGGACTATTGACGAGGAAGAAATGATTTAACAAGCGTGCTACTGAAATCTAGCCAGTTAACTAACAGTAACGTTTCTTTTTGAATTTTTCGGGGCCTGGTGTGGTAGCACAAGCATGCTTATTTGCAACGAGCTCACATGCAGGCAACAAACACGTGAAAGTCCGATCTTGCAAACCTCCCTCACTCAGCACTGAGACCAGTTAACAACATTCTCTTCTATAGCCAGCGCGTTTAACACGTCAGATTTTATGTGCTCCATCATTTCCAGCTCAGGCCAAGGCAGCGTGAAAATACAGCCAGAACAATTCTCTGGCAGGAGAGTCCCTTCCTCTTCAGATGGTGTTCTTACAGCCCAACAGCGCTTTATCCCGGTCAAAAGGAACACCTGGATTTGTGAAGAGCAGCACGAAACACCTTCAGAGCAAACACCGGGCGGAAGGCTGTAAACAGCCTCTCAGCAGAAAGAGGTGAGAAATGAGAAGGGGAGACGGGGATGAAAAGGACAGTAGAGGCATTGTGATACAAAACCATGAAGATCAAAACTAAAGAGGCTGTAACGAACCGCTCAAAGTGCCAAGTGTAGGTCTGCTGGTAGCTGTTCTGGATCCTGACTCCATCTCCTCTAAAGCTAGATTATTAACAACAAAACATACCAGCAATTCAGCAGCTGCCTAAAATGCTTTTTAACAGGTCAATCTCAATAAACCACAGTTTCTAGAGCAGTATTCAAACATGATTTGGTTTCAAAACAGTACAGGAAACCCTTCAATGGTTTCCCTGTAGTTGTTCTGAGGAAAAGAAAAACACTGGTGTAAACAAGTCTAAATGCAAGACAATGTGCAAATTATACAACATGAACACAAAGGTATTTTGTTCTTAAAAAGCCATTTCAGTACTCCACAAAGATGTTCATGAGAAAATTAAAGGGCTAGTATACTATAAAAGCTTTTAAAAAGACATATAATACTCCATTTGTCTGTTAGAATCTCGAATTATTAGAACAAATTTCTTAAAACCGATTTTGTTTTTTTTTCAACATTTACGCTGTCGCATACTGTCTGCGTTTTACTCACTCGCCCAGTGAGTAACCAGTTTCACTTTAAGATTCTCATGCATTCAAAAAAGCTGCACTGTTTGGTCTTTAGCGTTTCAGGAAAGTGACTGAAGTCAAACCAACACAGACTGGTGCTTGCAGGTAAAATCCCACCACCACCACCACAGAAGCCCATTCACAGTTGGTTTTGTGACAAACTACAGTTTGCGGTTATGTTGTCACTGAATTTTGCCTAACACAAAGAGCTGTTCATCAATTTACCGTCCAAAGATTGGAAACCCTCCCTTTTTATTTTTCAAGGTAGATTTATTTAAGCTGAAAACCAGCATTAAAGAGAACTCCAGCTCTACAGGACTGGCATTTTTTGGTTCTTGGCTTTGTAAACTTGCTCAGATAACCAGGCAGGAATAGAAGGAGGAATAAAAGAATTGGTTTGTTGCACTCAAATGAAAATCATGAACTTTTCAAAGGTCTTTGACAGCTCAGCTGTATGGAAGAATAGTGACTTGTGTGAAACTTTTTGAATCTCATTTTTAGGCCAGTACCACTGCTTAAAATGCAGAATGTCTCCATCACACTTACATTGTGACAACTCAATACATTACACCACAGACATTTAACATAACTCCATACATGCTATAAAAAAAAACAGGGGAAAAAAAAAAAGGAAACAAATAAGACCGTAGCTAAACTGCTTTAAATACTGCATGCTACAGCACTTCACGTATCATCAAGATACGACACTGAAAGGTGACAAAAGGCTGAAGGGATTACAAAATATTTTCGGCAGGTTGGAAAGCTGCCTTCTTACTGTGGCAGAATTATTCCCCCTCCCCATTCTCTACTTCTAATGTTCATGGTTCTAGTGTTGAGTTGGCCATGTATTTTTTTTTTTATCCATTCTAATTACAAGTGTTTCCTTAACTTAATTAAATCCATCAGTGTGGTAGCTGGGGTGAGAGTCAGCTGTGAGCTGAGTCGTCTCTGTGGCGGACGCTGGCTGTATCACAATAGGTGCGTCTGAGGCCTCTGAAAAGGGAAGACAAAACGCTTAGCACACCAAGGGGAAGAAACCAGCACCCTGTGTTTTGGTAAGAGTAAGTTACATCTCCCTACAACACGTTGACAACACCATTTTACACTCCTCTACGTGCAGGATGTTAATTTACCAGTTTTCATTCTGCACACCCATTCGACCCCAGCACACGCGTGGAACATTTATTCTATTTCCTTCTTCATGCAAGGGCAGCTGATCCGCGCCCGCCATTCAGCAACGCCCATTTACAACGCGATCAGAGCGCACGCAAGGCGCTACAGCTTTTTTAAATGGTCTGTTCAATTCTACAGAAACGGCGTTATGCCTTCATAGACATCGTTAGATACGGCTATAGGGCGGCGGTCCTCTCTCCTTCACGCCCGACGCAGTTAACAGAACTGCCTTGACGCTCCCCATCCTTTGGGGTAAGAGAGCCCCAGTTCTGGAATCACACGTGTCTGGCTGGTACGTTACTCCAGCGACGTGGGAGGGAAGCTAAATGACCTACTGCTCGGAAGCTGACTCCACGTTCAATAAAGACTCTCCGGGAGTTTTCAGCAACTGTATCTCCGGCGTCAGCGTTACCCACCTAACTCCTGTGCCACAAGTATTTCCTCACCGTTATCTACAACCCACCGATCTCTACAGCGCAAGCGCTGCTCCTTAACCCACACACCAAGCGCTCAGTCAGAGACCGGCGGTCATTCTCGAAACCGCGCAGCTTTTTCACCTACCCCTTTCATCTGACTGCAACTGTGCCTCCAGGTCCTCCGGAGAGACGTAGTATTCCTGCTCTTCACCTTCAGGAGGTTTAGGTTTACACTTCCCACAGCAGCAATTACAGCAGCAGCACAGACAGCAACAGCAATAGCAGCCTGTGATGAGCCCACAGAACACGAACAAGGCCTGCAGGGGACAGAAGATAGAAATATTCATAATCTGTGCCTACCACGCCGTGACTAGTGGTGGTTTGTGAGACTCAGATAAGGAAACCAGAGACCAAAACTACAGCAATGTAGAGACAGAACTTACTAGCCACAGTTTTGCACTTCATCACCAAGATATATTCACAAATACGTGCAAAACTGGCTACAGCTCTCAACATTTTTACACTGAGGTGAACACTGTCAACCTGGTTTACTTGAAGAATTCCTACAATTTAGGTTTAAGTGGACTATTCTGCTACATCTGGAAGAAGACTGAGGTCTAAGAGGCATACCTGTATGAAAATCCAGAGGTACAATAGCTTAGGACAGATTGCAAATTGCATAAATAACCCTGGAAGAGACTTAGGCTAGCTAGCTGATGTACAGGTCGTGCTGTCCCTGCAGCTGGGACTTTGGTCGACCCAAGGCTGTAGGCATGGCTGTAACACAGCAACAAACAGCTAACCAAGTCTGCCGCGCGCCACCGCAGTGACAGCAGGCAACATTAAAACTTTCATACAGGTCACTGTGTAATTCTTTGAAAAAATAATTTTAAAACCAGCAAACCAGCACGGTGATATTCCTATTCTCTTACTGCAGGAGAATCAAGAGATGGAGACAACGCTGGCAAAGGGCAGAAAAATGAACCCATGAAATGAAATGCCAGGACTAGGAGGAGGTTTTAATCAGCCATAAAGCACCATTAACAACATCGTGTCACTCAGTAAGTTGGTGCAGTTATAGCTTCACGGTCAGTCACGCTGTCTCTTTCTTATTACATTATCACATGAACGGAGGGAGCGCATGTGACTGCACGCAGACTGCCATCACATGAACTCTGAAATGCAGAACCCTGGACAATTTCAGTATCAGAAATGGGTTTTGCGCAACATATAGGTTTTTTGCACTTTTAAGTAAGTGTGGTGATTTTAAAATGTATTACTTAAAAAAAATAGAAGCCTGTTACACTTAAAAACTATTTGAGTCCAGTAAAATACAGCAATTCCTTGGTACTGGCAGCAGACTCCAGAAGAAGTCTATACAATAATTATTAGTGCATGCGCGCAGTGCATGCAAAAAGCTGTTTGAAAGTATTTGTGAGGAAACATAAGCCCGCAGTGCAATTTTGGTATGCTGGTGGTACTCTCTCTCCTGCACAAAAAAAAACAACCCAAGGATGGGCACGTGAACAAACAACCTGGAGTCTCTCAAACCAGAGAAGAGCTGAAGAAATGCCATTCATCCAGGAAGTCTGAAAGCACACGCCCAAACAAGGATCTCCTGTGTGAGTTCAAGCTCAGTCAGAACTGCTTTTGTAACATCACTCAGCAGATGTTGCCAAAGAGAACATCCCCCAGACCCTTGCCACTTTTACAAGCGTCCAAGCTTGTCTTAGTAACCTAAGTCTTTCTTACCAGGCCCACGTCACTGAAAGAGAATAGAAAAATACCTCTGAACTAGAGACTACAAAGCAGTAAGAGAAGGGTAAATTAGCAATAGTCACAGATTCATCAATTTCCAAAAGCAAAACCAAGCACAATTATCAAATGGAGCTTTGTAACAGTTTTAAGTGGCAATCCCAAGCAACTGCTCTTTGTGCTTTCACTTACCTTTGCCCACCAGCTGGACAGCACGAAGTACGTGTTCACATTTTCTTCACCAAACTGTTCTGCTACGTACAGACCCAGAGAACCGTACTTATCATAAATGTTCCGCTTTGTGGCATCGGTCAATATTGCGTGTGCATTATTGATCTCTTTAAATTTTTCTGCGGCCTCTGGATTATCAGGGTTTTTATCAGGATGATATTTCAATGCAAGTTTCCTGCAGAAAGAAGGAAAAAAAAAAAAAAAAAAAAAAAAAA
>WHYT01013407.1:25471-48443 GCA_009806455.1 Tetrax tetrax | reverse complement strand
AAAACTGGATTGAGTTTTTGGTTTTTTTGTTTGGGTTTTTTTTTTTTTCCAAATCCATAGCTTGTCACTCAAGGGAGATTTTCAAGTTCCAGTTGGTTTCGTCCATCTGTGATTCAAGTTTCCTGGTGATTCTTCTCTAGATGATAACAAAAGGCTAGAGCAGCGTCTAGCTTCATTCACAGGATTGACTTCAAACTGCTGGATTTGGCCCTCAGAAATCCATTGGAAAAAAAGAGACATTGGAGAAAAGAAATCATCATCTCTATTTAAAAATACGTGGCTGTGGCTCTGAACGTCTTACACTGAGGTGAATACTGCCAACCTGGTTTGCTTGAAGAATTCCTACAATTTAGGTTTAAGTGGACTATTCTGCTACATCTGGAAGAAAATACAGGTTTCAGAAGTATATCTGTATTAAAATCCAGAGGTATGATAAGACAAGAAAACATCACTCTTTTACCACTCAGCTCCAGCCATTTCCACCAGTAAGCCTCGCTCCTGCTGAAGCAAAGACCAAGCTAACAGAAAAAAGACACCCCGCCAGTCTCAGATGTAGTACCAAAGAATAAACAAAAGCAAGCTGCCACAGCTAATCTGCAGTGCCTGAACACAGAAATAGAACAGACAATCACTTGTGGTTAATTCACCAATTCCTGTGTAGGAACAAAGTACTTTTCAGTTCAAGGCTTGCTAGAATAGAAAAACCTTCAGAGTTTCGAGATATCAGGAAATTATAACGTACCTCCCCTAATCAGGCTAGATCTCTTACGACTAAATGACAGCAGTCTACAGCCCCCAGAGGTGTCTGAACACAGCACAAAAAAAGAAAATAATCAGATTAAGCATTGCTAAATTTGCTGGTTCCAACACGGCCCAGGCCATTTACAGGAATCAGCAAAAATAACTGGCCAAACACCTCCTTATAATCAGAAAAAATGCTGGTTTGCTATTCGTGCTCCCAAGTAGAAAAACAATACAGAGTTGTACACTAACAGCTCTCCTCCACCAAAAAAGGCACTTGTCCTCCTACAGAACGTTACCACAAAGTCCCATAGTTGAGAAATACACTAGAAGCCTGCAGACGTTTACACAACTGCTCTACAGTTAGGAAATATTTAGACAAACATAAAATAAAGATTTGTGCAAGCACACATTTGGACACGCATGCAAGGATATCACAGCATTCAAAGAATAAATTGAGTGTGCACTTGAGATACTTAAACTGTAAATGA
The DNA here is from genome assembly GCA_009806455.1 of Tetrax tetrax. NCBI lineage: Eukaryota > Metazoa > Chordata > Aves > Otidiformes > Otididae > Tetrax > Tetrax tetrax. The sequence continues at coordinate 47,211 of WHYT01013407.1, read as the reverse complement.
TGTTGCTTGGGTAAATGACACCCTGCGTCACCAGTAATGCTGTGAGGACTGAAATAATCACAGTTTTTATGCTCAGAGGGAAGTTATATAAACCTGGAAAGAGCTTAGCTACTACTAGGCTGCAACAGATAAATATTTTCAATTTCCCATTTCCTACACATACACAAACCCCACAGCCCAGAGGCCAGCAAAGGATGCTCAAATGGAATGAAAGCAAGAGGTGTCAGTCCTCCTTCTGTGAAAGAGCAGCAGAGGAAACAAGATTAGATGAAGGTCCAGGTAAGTATGAAGCAGCTACATTTCACCCTAGGATCTAGCTGACTGGTTCCTCCAAAGGAAAAACTGTTGCAGTTTTTCCCCCCAAGAACGTAAAATTATTTTCCAGTTGCTTAGATTTCTGATTCAAATTTCCATTTAAAGGTGTTAGGAAGACACAGCTATTTTTTGAGAATCTGTGGACCCAGTTTAATCATGGACTTCACTGTGTAGTTGCCATCAATATTAAAAAGTAACTCTGAAAGGAAAAAATGTTCATAAATGTTAAAGACTAAAAAAAAGTCGGAAAAAAGTCTCCTCATGTACAGATTACTACTGACCCCTAGTGTAATGTTAAATACATTGCCACTCGTCAAACGATCACGCTTCAGGTGAAGAAGCAACTGCATTTAAGCAGATTTGGGGGGAATGTGGAAAAGCATGATGTTATACCTTTTGTTTGTTTGGTTGGTTGGTTTTATTTGACCAATCTGAAGCCGTTTCGTGTGTTTAAGAAATGAAATACAGTAAAAAACCCCTTATTTTAAAAATAGTAGGTCCACATAGAAGACGACATTTTGAATGGATTTTTAGGGGGAAAAAAAAAATCATTGTCGATACTCAGTTTTCATCCGTACTTGCATTTTTAATCTATACCTCACTGTGCCAGAACTGGAAGTGACAGACAAAGGGCAACGTGGCGCATCTGTGGTCTCCGTAAGCCAGACACAACACTACGTAACGTGAAGAACTCTCATCACACTGTCTTAAACTCTGTTCAACTTTAGATAAAGGCCTTTCCAAATTATACCGCATATTTGAGAATTTAACTTACTGGAAATTAGATATAAAAAATTTAACAGCACTTATGTGCAAAGCCTGGGCATGTTTTCACACCAATTTTTGCAAGAATCAACCATGTTTTCACCTGGTTTTCTTATGTGTTTTTCTTCCAAAGGTTTAAATAAACCAACTGGAGCCTATAAATAAATATTCCATCTGTTGAACACTGAATTAAAGCTTTTTGTGCTACTGGGCAACACGCGTAAAGCCTGAACCTTTACCTGTATGACTTTTTGATATCATCCGAAGTGGCGTTCTTGTCCAACCCTAGCACGTGGTACAACGATTCTCCAGAGGTAGAGAGCGAACGTTGCCTCTGGTCTGCCATCCTGAACTAACCTGGAGAGAGAACCGGCCCCTGTCAAAAAACAGATTAAGAAATGCTTAAACAAAGAAGAACACTGACCTCATTAACAACACCAGTCTCGAATCCAGAGTTTCTGCATGAAAATTCATCTTTTACACAGTTTATATGCGCTTTGAAAAGAAAAGGCTCTTAACATATGTGGAAGTTAAAAAGTTACAAAACTCAGTGAACTATCAGTGAAAACAACTACTGCATTTTCAGCACAGCACCAGGCACCCCACAATCACATACCCCCTAAGCTACTCCATCCTCTTTCTCAGTCTGAATGCCAAGACAATCGATGTGTGATTGTCAAACACTACCTGACCACAGACAGGTCGCTATTGCCTTGAGGCTGCCTTTTTGCACCACACTTGCGCAGCAGTAAGTTATTTCATTGGCAGACATTCTGTTACACTAAAAAAACCCACCCAAACCTCCACGCACCTCCCATCCTCTCACTGCCACCAACTCAAGCAGAATTCTTTCGACAAACTCCAGTTTGACCAGGCCTGTGCGTCCCACTATGAAATGGGGAATGCCTGCCCACTGAGACAGGTCTCCCCTCTCAATTTAAAGCCATGGATTAAACATTTCGCATGTATTCTAGTTACAATCACGCTACTTGAACGTGAATTGACCTCCTGCTCCCAATTCAAATACAAAAGGCCCCTGTGCCACGCCACGGACAGACACGGTTCTGCCCTCTGAGATCCTGAGGAGATTAGCATTCGCCGTTCTTTAGCTGCAGAACCACAGCGAGGATGAGCGCTGAAGAGGAGACTATTGGCTATTTTTGGATTATGTCATTACAGTTAGCCTACACCAGATTATGTAGTCTTTGAAAAAGATATTTAAGGCACCAGACTTTTCTAATTTAACCCTTTATCTTACACAACAACGTTAATAACCGCAGTGTTTAAAAGGCTACCTGAAAGAAACGCTTTCAGGCGCTGCATCGTGCACTGCCTGCTTCTCGGTACAGCGTCACAGCGTTGACACGCTTCACAAAAACCACGGGTCTGTCGGCACCAACACGTGGCTATCGGCGCGCTCGTACCAGCGCGACTGGGCCCAAGGACACAGACAGAGAGCTTTCAACTTCCCTGCTCATCTCGGAGCCTACTGTTAACTGCATTTGGCCTCTCCAGCTTTAGAGGAGTTTAACACCGGGCACTACATCCAGTTTCTTTGACGGGACTGGATACACCAGCTAAACTAGCAAACTCTCATCTAATTTCCCTCAAGAAGCTTTTGGCAGCTCTGGTAAGTTTAATTAAAGGTTACCTAATAAGGAAGCTATAAATTATTATTAATAGTAAAAAGCGTAAACCCTAATGCTTTAGCTAAGAATTCAAAATACAGCCCAAATTTGGAAGGCAAATATGTGGGTAGGGAGAGAAAATCTTTTATTTTCTTTTAAATGATACTGATCAGCTACAAAAAGGTTTCCTACGAGAGCAAAAATGTATTGTGTCTTGCAGCACTCAAAAAACTGATCCATTTATTTGGGCATAATCTGATTCAGTGAAATGACAAAAATATTTCAAAAAGAAACGCTCCATGGAGGAACACGAGGCACAACCCCCGAGACAGCCTTTTCCCCATCCGCAGCCTCCCAGCCCCCTCCACCCGAGCGGCCCCCGTGCTGAGGTCAATGACTGATGATCCCGCCGTCCATCTGGTAATCCAGCTGACTGCAAAGGCCTGCTCCGACCGCTGCCCTGGCTCCCCCACGCAGCTTCTCCTGCTCTTCGACCACCACCGCATCCCGCAGCCCTCCTAGGAAGCTCTCCTGCAGCTCCGCCGCGTCAGCCACCCGTCAGCAGCAGCCAGCCAAGGGCAGCGCGTCTGTCGCTACCGCTCTTTGCCAGGGACCCGTGGGATTAATCTGAACTCAGGGGGAAACAAAAAGCCCCCTGGTTGAGATTTTACATGGTAATTTGGCTCTTCTGAAGGTACTGCCTCAAACTGGAGCGTTGAGGGCACGATGAACATTTGTGTTGTTTAAGAGTCTGCAGCTCGATTTAGGCAGAACAAGCTTCCTTTAAAATCAGTCCAACGTGTCCTTGGCGCACATATGCTGCACATCACAGGTATACACTGTGTTCTGCTTAATAAAATCTCCACTGCTAAATTAGGGCCAATTTGTTTAATAAAAATGAATTCAAGTTTGATGCAGGCGATGTCTATCGGTCTGCAGGCTGCCTGTCAAGAATAAAGCCAGGCACAGGAATAAAATTCCACACTGCTGCAATCTTTAATTGCTTCGATCTGAACAGCTCAGGCTATCTGGAGTTCGCTGTAATGGGGCGTCTGTTTTTCAAAACTGGTATGAAATGGACACGCCGGCCTCGGCAGGAGAGAGGAGGATGAGGTGGTAATGGGAATTCATCTGGGAAGCTTGTTATTGAGGGGAACAGAAGCGTACTACTGCCAGGAATGCAGCCTTTGGCTTTTCAGATAGGAAGCAGACAATAAAGGTGCACGTTATTTAGGTTTGGAGTACTTCACAAACCAGGCTACTATCTGTCCCGCTGCTCCCACAAGTGGCTCCAATTCACAGGACTGAAAGCTGCTCTGTCCTTCTCACAAGTGTGGTATTCAGCAGCAGCAAGCCATCTGCTACGAATTCTAACCAAGCAGGATGCCCTGAAGAGGTTTCTCTCCGAAGGCTCTGAAGAAAAGTAATCCCCTGGATTAAACAGCACAGTTTTAACCACCTGTGTTCCAGAATGCCCTGCGTCCCTCAGCTTTAGCGGAACACACAACTGCTGTCAGCAGGACCAGGTAAGTGCAATTAGTACGGCCTTGCTGAAAAGGCTTAGATTAAACCTGGTAGGTGATATGGAAGCCAGCTTTAACATTTTAACTACACCAGCGGTAAACTGAACCTCAGAAAGACTAAACTTCTTTTTAGCTTCCCAAAAGAATCCTATCAAGTTTCACGAAACTGGTGATACCTGCTAGGTCTGCTGACCCTTTTATAAGCTGTTCTGAACTCATTAAAATGGCAAACTATTATTAAAGCCAAGAAAAATGAGTAGTTCTCTGCCAGTTTATGAACTGAATACTGACAGAACATCCCAAAGAATGCCAGCATGACAAAGAGTGACAGCCAGAAGCAGGGAGGGAGAACTAAAATTTCATCTGACCCTGATGCAAGATGCTGCAGAGAATTTCATTGGAAGGGGGCAGCGAGGGGGCATCAACTTTTCCAAGAAAACGTGCCTGGCTGTGTGGCAGGACGGAGGGCAGAGGTTACCGACACTGCTCACGCAGGGAGCAGATGTTTGGAACAAGACTGAATCGCAGGAGTCAGATCCCTGCCAGAAAGAACCGCCTTGTAGCAAAGCAGTGACGGGGAGCTAATTCGACGGACAGCATCGACAACATTTCAGTGCTATCAGCATCCCAAAGCAGGCTAACAACGGTAGTTTTCAGTTCAAGAATGAAGCATTAAGTATTTATTCATTAAGAAGCCTCTGGAAACTGTGAAGCACCAAGTTGTCTAAATACCACCTTTCACATTTCCAGTTAATGTTGTGTATTTTCCCACGTAAATCACAAAGGGACAGCCACTCACTCAAATTTCCTTACTGGAGCAAAGACTGCTTTTGAAAGGAATTGCAGGTGCTCAGCTCCACTGACAAAAATCAGAAGGGACAGAGGATACCAAACAACGGTAACTTTAAAAATACTACTGCAGCAGGACATTGGGGTACAATCTTCACCACAATTTTAATTTCCTTAATACTTGTACATTCATAACCTTAAGTTACTAAAAAAAGAAAAACCAAAATCACCCCATGAATGCACACGCCAATGCACAGACCTTTAAATACACGCTGCTCACAATTTTAGTGAAGGGTCTGTCGTCAACGCGGGGAATCTGGCTGTTAACAGTTGTTCCAAAAAGTGAAACTCAGCTGTAACAGACAACATCCACCACCTCCTGACACGGTAAACGGTACCTACCCACTAGGCATCGGACAACGGAGAATCATTAACCTTAAGGGATACTCTCTCATCCAAATTGCAATGAGTTTGGTCAAAAGCAGAACAAAACAATTCCCGAGTCTTTCCGTATGTTGTCAGTAATGCAGAGAACAGAGAAATCCCCAAAAGGGGCAGATAAGAAACAAGAGGAATGAGAAAGACAAGCTCTAAGCCCCGCTGGAAGTGCTGGAAAGGAGAAGAAGAGGTGGGCTGCTGTCCCAGCACGGCCCAACACCACCGAGGCACCAGCCCCGCACGTGTCCCGAGCACAAACTACCTGGACCGTTGTCGAGCCCTCTGCAGTGACAGTTCTAAGAGCACGGTAGCCGACAATTAAAGAGCCTAGCCTGGAAATGATGTTTTGCGAGCTCTTACAAAAATTATGTCTAGTTGATGCTTTATTATGCACCTTCAGGAAGCACTAGAGTATTTTAGGAAAGATTTATATTCCACTAATCACTTCTGGTTACTGTGTGGTAAAATACAATGTCAATTAAATTTAAGATCACTAGTTTTTCAAAGACTTCCAGTGCAGACTAGCTAGAGGTGTTCATCTTGAACTAAGTTGTCCCATCTCAACCTGTATTTACTAGTAAAAGTCTAAATAAAAACAGCAAGCCAGGAAACACTTCAGCAAATATTGATTTATGACAAAAACAAAATAGCACCACTGGCCTCCGCATCATGTCCATCTGTCTCAGATTCATTTAGAGTCACTCTCACAATCTGGTATTTTTCTAGAGTGGAAAAAAAATCATTTTTAAAAGGGAGAGGAGAGAAACATACAAGATTGTACTATCAAGAAAAATACAAGGTGTTTTAAGCTTGGCTTTGTGAGGTATGAAGAGATTTCTGTAAGAAAGTTTGAACTTTGTTTCCTCAGCATTATTTTGCATTTAAATGAGTGCATTTATTTATTTTTTTTTTTTAGCTACAAGAAATCAAAAAATACAGTACTTACCTGGTATCTAGTTTGAATATTCTAAGGTAGGTGGTAACAGCCTCCACACACCTCTAAAACTGAATCTCCTAAAGATAAAACAAAAGCAAATTATTTGTTCACTAACTTATATGTTGAGGGCTTATTGCAAAGTTATCATCACATCATTTCATTACAACAGTCCTTCATAGTACGCTAAAGGTAAGACGGGAGTGAAATAACAGAAATGTCACCTTCTATACTCTTAGAATTGTCACTTCACGTGGTCAGTACTGAAGCCCCCAGCAGCGGGGAGGCATACTGCAGCCTGGACGTCTTGAACCGGCACGCACCTTCCTATGGCACGGCCAGCTGGCAGCAGAGGAGCCGTTTTGGAGCCTGCATTTACGTACTTTCATCATGCTTTCACTCAAACGCCACCTTGATGTGAAAGTCCAGAACAAACCACAAGTGTTTTTACCACCCGAAATACTTTACACTACAGTAAGATCTCCACAATGTAAATACTTATCTTTAAAATTGATTAGCTGTCAAAGTCAGTTGCAAATATTTTAAAGCACAGATTCAAGTTTAGATTTACTTGTAGCTTCAGACTCTTTTTCCCAAATATTTCACCATGCGAAAGACACGCTTACCTAAAACAGACACCAGTCGCACTAAAACTGGAATAACCATTATCTGTGTCAGACTTTGGACTTTTTTGACTTAGGCATTTGTGAACTATCTGTGCTTAAAACAAGAGAAGCGTGTTTTTCAAGTCTTGATAATCTGTAATGTTGTTAGAGAGAGCCTGCTAAAGCAGCTTAGCTGCTCCAGCGCACCGCCAGCCCGGCACACGAGGAGCGGGCAGGCAGCGGCCGAGCACGGCACGGGCAGGGCGAACCGCAGCCGAGCAGGACTCCGTCACAGCCCGCACACCTTTAGCGGCGCTCAGATGCCAGGTGCCTTCACCACAAATAAACATAGTTTGCAGAAAATATCCATAGAAAAGCAGTATTTTCACAAGTGACTAGCAGCACTGAGCGGCCGAACGCCGCTGTGCCAGTTCTAACGCCACGCCACTCGGCATCAAAATTGGTTCACGTGCTTAAACTGCAGAGCAACACCAGCTCATTTTGCCAGGACAAATTTCCAATCAAGAAAACCACAGTTTTATCATGTTCACGCTCCCTCGTCCTCAAGTAGATTACCCAAAGGAGAAAAGCCTCGCGTCAGTGTACAAGGAGGAAGAGAACCCGAGGTGGCCCAACAACAGAAACCCCTTCTTTTGGTGGCCAAGGCAAAGTCTTGCTGCAGATGACCCATCACAGCAAAATAAGAATGAACGGACAGTCGGAGCCTAGGAAATGCTAGCTGATGCTATGGAAAGATTCAGGGAAAAATCATGGCAACAGATTAAACTATCTTTCCAATTAAGCAGGTTCAGGATACATCTAATCCATGTCATTAATCACAAAGTCGCTTATGCATGACATTACGGAACAATAAACTTCACGAGTGGGACTTCAGTGCAGCCTTCACCCAGCAAGGCATCGCTTAATCATCGCCCAAACGCTTCCCGCAGTTTCCGAAGAACAAGCTCTGAACGCACTTGAGAAATAAACTCCCCATTCAATTAAAAGTACACTTTTCACAAATTTGCAGGTTTTGGCGTGGCAGAGACGCTGGGAACGCGCCCAGGAGGCTGCTGACACGACTGACCACAGAATTTGTTTCATGCAGTCTGTAAGCAGCTGTTGGCTCTCAGCAGCGCGCCCATAAACGAGTAAGAATGAACCAACCAACAAGTAAATAACCAGCTTACTGTTGCCGGGTCTGCTTAGTTCATTTGACAGATACCGTCAAGGACTTTTCCTGAAAAAAAATGAAAGGCAGGGAGCGCACAAGCTGCATGCAGAACTTAAACTTTCCCGCTCAGCCAGAGCGTGTGCAATATTAAAGGGTGGACTACCTTTCGGGTGCAAAATACCCCATTTTGTGAACCTAAGAACAGACTTACTCAGATAAACGAGTCCACCACTTCCGCATGTGGTCACTAAATCTTCTCTTTCAATCTCTAACTAGCAGATACACAGTAATTTTTCTTCCCTCAATGAGCTCTGCAGCTAGATAAAGATCATCTTTAAATTTACTGCTCATTCTGTTTCAGACGCAACCTAACTGCAGGAATGTTGACAGTCAAACTGAAAAGCAGCTACAGTGTGCTCAATTTATGGACGCACACAGCTGGAAATCTGTGAATGAAATGGGAGAAGAAAGCAAAGTCCAAATGTACTTAGGAGATTTGATTATACTTTGACAAAATGAGCTATCCTGCTAAAGTCGGCGTTTGGCACACAGTGAGTATGAAAATACAATGATGCGTGGACGGAATCTTCAAACAGTTCAAATGCAAGATGCCAGCTCGAGTCTCATCAAAACTCCATCTGCAGAGAAGTCTTTGTTTTTTATAGCACACACACACAATATCTAGCCGTGTACAGAACTCAGAATATGCAGAAAAGTATTTTTATATTAATATGGCCACAAGCAGCAATATTTTCTTCAGTCTCCAACTATGCCAATACAAAGTTTCATTAACAGTAGAAAGTCTGATTTACAGCTGGAAATAACCGAACGAGACCAAAACAAATTCCAAAGAAAACTACTTCTTATAAAAATCAAAGTACGCGAGAAACCTGTGCCAGCTATTTTGCATCCTCTCCTCCTCACCGCATCCTCCCGTGCGCGCTCCCTGCCAGCGCGGCAGCCATCTGCAGCACACCGTCCTGGGGCTTCGCTCGCCCGGTTTCTGTTGCGACTGGCAATTCCAATTTAGTGACTCAGGAATGTTTGGATCTACCCATCCAATCTCATTATTCAGCAGGCTAGAGCCACTGACCCAGAGCTCCACATAATATCCTGCTTCTAATTACTTGTAAATATCTCCCCTCCTTACTACACCACGTTCACAATGCAAACAAAAGGAGAAAAGGAAAATGAAAGCACAGATGCCAGAAAAGAGATGAAAGCGTTTAAAAATCAAGATTAATGGATGCTACCCAGTTTCGAAAAACACAAAAACTCAAAGAAAAAGAGCCTGGGGAAGGGAATAAGTAATTATTTAAGAGGCAGAGAATACATATGTAAGTATGAAAATCAGAAGATTAAAGAATTATGAAGATAAGATGACAAAAGCAAATAAAGCTACACGAATGCAAACTAAATGCAGCAACACATTAAAATTGTGGTAATTTTTATAACACAAATGAAGAAATACGCTTAGGAAGCCTGCCTGGTCTTTCAAACATTTTGGCTCATACCAAAGCCAGCTCTTCTAGCCTCATCTGCCCTGCAAATTTGAATCCAATTGATCTGATATTACATTTTCCCCACATACTGTGACCATAAATATGCTCGGTACCTTCCCTTCCTCTGCCCAAGAGCTACATACTACCTGTTCCTAACAGAAACCAGAGACTCTCTCACATCTACCCTTTTTGGTAAAAAGTGTATTTGTTTCTTCTGTCTACCCTAACCTCCTCTAACAGACGCAGGAGGACGCTTCCATTTAACAGTTGTGTTAACAGAATTGTCACCATCCTGCTCTGCACGTGGTTACAAAAACAGGTGAGTGTCTTTGGGATACCTTGCTTCATGACCATCTCTGTCATGCACGTGAGCTGTATCGTAGTTATCAAGCATTTAAAGAAATAATGCTGCAATTAAGGCAAATGAAATTAAAAAAAAAAAAAAAAAGACAAAAACTCTCAAGTCTTTAATTTCCCATCCTTTCTTGCTCACATCACTTGCAAAATAAATCGGTATTGGAAAAATTTTGTGAAAAGGCTGAAGGTAAAGCAAACCGGCTAATACGTGCACTCAGAAGACCACCACTACTTCAAAGCACTCTTCATGAACGCTCCCTCAGCTACCTAGGCACAGTAATTTTTAACCTGTTAATTGACTAACATTTACTACTGCATTAAAGCATCCAAGAGGGAGCGTTTTGGTGTTGCTTCTACTTCTTATATCATGGTACAAAAGCCTTTTAGCCAAATTTTACTATTCAGCTTGTAGCCTTTTGCTAAAGGTCATGTGAGAAATTTCATATCCGTAAAAAAATTTCTGGTTTAACCCATGAACCCTGACGTAAACCTAACCTAGTATCCAGGGAATTCATTCAAATGCATATTTTGTTCTCCCAGAAAAAAAAACAAAAAACCTCACTACGGCCAAATTCATTTGCCTTGGGAACAGAAGACAGTCCAACAGTGACAGACTAAAATCTTCCTTAGATACTCCTCAGTATGAGACTATTAAAAAAAAAAAAAATAGAAAAACAGAGCTTTTAAATAAATGAAATGTGGAACAACACAACTTCTCTGTTAAAGCCAAGTCCAAACTGATGTAATACCCGTCATGTAACGACCGAAGAGAGGTTACACTGAAACTTGTGGCAAACTTAACTACAGTGATACAAGTGTTGTTTCTCTAATAAGCTTAGCAGATTAAAATTTAGCCATTTAAGTCTGATTGACTAACCTGTTGTAAAGACTTGTGACCTTGTACCCTACACAAGAGTAAGATTCAAACCTACTAAAGAAGGGTTTCCATATCAGGGAGAAAAAATGTGAAGTATTAGATTCACATTTTCTATCCTCTCTCCTCAACTGAAAGAATTATACTTTAAAACCCTGGGTTTTATAGTAGATTCCCTACTCAGGCTTTCGTTGCTCCTATTTAATCCTTCAGCAAAACTAAACTATTGTTTATGTCATTACAATAGTTTATATGGCAGAGTGCAAGTGTCACAAACTGCATATGGCTATAAAAACCCTACATCTGCTTACTCAGCTATTTAAAAATTCATGAAGAAACAGTAGTTCTGTTTGCTTGTCTCATTATTACTCTTAATTCTTTCTCTATATAAATCTATGCAGTATTTGAATCGCTGTAACTACTCACAGCATGCAAGTTCACTGGAACAAACCAGAAAACTCACAACATTCACTGCTGGGGGTGGAGTGATACTGCTGCCACTTATTTCTTCTAGAGAAGAAATATCTTAAACTTCTTCAAAAGCATCAACGCAGAGTCACAGTTCCATTTGTGCTAGGTGGGCTGAATAAACTATAGCAAGGAAAAAAAAATTATCATCTTGCTAATGACTACACCAATACAGTCAAAGTATCAAATCTTTAAAAGAGAGACAAATACTGGAACAAATAGATGGGTTTACTCACATCAGAATGGGATCTGTACTGTTATGTCAGTCTTGTAGGTAAGGCAGTTAAAGGCTTTTAAACAGTACTAAAAGAAAAAATGTCTATTGTCTCACGTGACAAAAAGTTCAGCAAACGGGATCAATTGTCAAAATGTGATCACCAACCTCTCGACAGCCTGCTCCAAACGCTTCGCCCTCCTGTCGCGTGGAGCAGTAACCGCACCATAAACACGGGACAGCTAAAGACCTTCAACAACACGTTAAGGAGACAGCGATGGTCTAAGCGGCACCTTTTCACAGCACAGGCAGTTTTTGCACGGTCAAAAAGAAGGAACAAAGTGACGTTACAGAGTACAGCTAAAAAAAGTCAAATAAGCAGTTTGAGAGGCAAAAGAAATGACGCAGTGATCTTCCCAGACATGAGCACATCTCGCGAATTACAAAGCGGTCGGCAAAGGGAAAGAGAGAGATTTATCAGAAATTAATCTGGAAGGGCAAGGGAAGATTACCCTCTGTACTCAGCTACAGTAGCAGGAGATGGAGAAAAAAAAAGAAGGTTCCTATCTTCTTTTGCTATGAGTTGTGGAGGAAGATGAAAAGGTAAACAAGGGTTTTCCCTCTCCTCAAAATTTAAATAATGTAAAAGTATAGATTTACAAATTGCAAAATGTAGACCAAAATTATTTTTTTTACAACTAATTTGTATGGGAACTGCTTTGTTGTCAAATAAACACTCTTGGCAGTTTCCATCAAGAACAGTTTTTGTTAACGGCTTTGAAATGAATAGTTTATTTTAATGGGTAAAAAAGCAAGAATGAAGACCAGGCTGTGCCAACAGCAGAGGGTAATTCACAGCATATCTTCAACCTGACCTAAAATGACCAAGGCTGGTGTCTCCCTTTGAGAAACTCCACCTGTTTTCAGGTTATTATTCTCTGCCACTCAGTTCTTTAACAGTTCTCTCTCCATCCACCAAGCACACAAATCTTCCTCTTCAAAAGTTATGAATAAAAAAGTAAAATAAGCAGAACCAAACAGCAGAATTTAGAAAGCCACGTTTCTAGAAACAACCACCCACCAAGCCACCTCGCTTGGGAAGAGAAATGCTAAAATGCCTTTGTACGACCCCCAGGAATCCAATGTAACTGTCTCTGTAACATCAAAAGCCTTTCTTTCTATTCCACAAGGGAATTAGTTTTTAGTAATCTACAAGATTTTATTCTAAAAATTAAGGGTATTTATTTAATAACACAGGCAGAATATAAACTTTCTTCCCCTGATTTACTTTTACCTCATGTATCTGATCAGGTGCTCTCAGCCTAAAACGGTGCAGAATTATTCAAGCAGCACTGGTATCCGCTCAATTAAGTTGTGAAGACTTTAGGTTTTTTTTTTTCTTTTGCAAAGTTTAAAAGTTAAGCATTTCTAAAAATCCTTTCTTCTCCAAATTGCTCAACTGTATTTCCCCAGTTTTTGTGGAGAGTGAGGAGGAGACTTGACTATTTCATTATTTCACTTCCTCACAGAAACTGCCAGAGAAAAGAACACTTTCATTTCCTCCCGTAAAAACCAGAAAATATGGGCTTTAACATACACTCAGACTTCTTTATTAGATCATAAAGAAACAAAACCAAAACCAGCACAACAGATTTGTCTTTTCATGTGAGACTGAATACTAACAAGAAAGACTGAAAACCAACAACAAAAACCCAAAACCAAACCAAACCACCACTCCTTTTCCTTTCCTAACTGCAAGGCTGCATCCAGCACGGCAAGCTTCCGCCAGAAACGCCAGCGGAGCAAAGACGGGAAGAGCCGTACCGGCGATGAACCGCCGTGCTAGCGCTCGTGCCCAGCGAGGACATGCACACACCAACAAACAGGAGTCTGAGCGACGACCTGCTCTGTCTGAGGGGTACATCACCGTTCCCCGCTCATCCAACATCCCAAACACAACAGGAGGTCGCTCCTGCAGCACACAAAAACATGCCAGGACTGAGCAATCCGTGTTGTGAAAGATGTTTTAAGCTTGGAAATAACATTTTTCTATAACTTTCAAGAACACCCTCAAAACCACTGCTCTCAATGAACTACAGACTGAAATCATAATCACACCAATGCATTTTTTAATTGTATTCTCTTCGCCACTCCAGGATCACCAGACCCTTTGCACGAGCTGAAGTGCTGCAAACAAGCTGCAACCCTGACATGAGCACTGCTGGCCTCCAAGCTGCACTATGCAGTCAAGCCTCAAAAAAGCCCAGAACAGAATATCATCAGGAAGAAAATTCCTTTTCTTTCGAAGCCTGGGCGTTGGGGCACGCTTTCATCGCCAATAGTTTTGTTTCCTCTTAGCTGAACTAAAACAGAGCCCACATCCAGAGGTGAACACACAGTAAGACAGCCGCACGCACCTTGGGATAGGTGACACGTTTATTCCACAGCGATCCAAAGGTTTTCACAGCACTGAAGGAAGTCCCTAGGAACACTGATGTAGCCACATTCTTACAACGCACCAAGAATCTGTTAACCAGTGTACAGCTCATACGATGGGTCGGTCTGGACTGGAAGGTGCTCAGGACCCACGGCCTTGTACGCTGCCTCCACCCAGCTCCTTTGGCTGGAAATACTCAAACAAATCACAGGGCTGGCTTAGAAGTGGTTTTAATTTAAACCGACATTTTCTTACAGGAGATAACCTCCCTGGTATTTTCTAACTATACACTGTGGTTTCACCAACAAAAAGATATATTTTATACTACTCTCACTCCTGGAGAAACCGTACTGATATTTATTTCCACTGTTCGCTCGCTCTGCGTACATTTAATCTGCAAACTCCGCGGTGAAGTACGTCCTCGGTTCCGCTATTCACTCTGGCAACAGCATTTCATGGCTGCTTTAAAAAAAAAAAAAAAAAAAAAAAAGCAAGCCCATAATTTAGAATTAATAAGGCAACTGAGAGTGGTATTTGTCCTACTGATTTTCCCACTAACTCACTGGTAATTAACAAGAAAAGACACAGCTTGAATTTCAGGCCGTAGACTTAGTTTGCAAACCTGGCGCTTTAGGAAAGCCATGTTCTAGACTTTAATTGTAACCGAGCTTTCTAACCCTATAATTGGAACGAGAAATAGAACATCTAAATGCATATGGATTTTATAGGCTAAGTTTTCAGACTGGAATCACACTTCAGAGGACTTGGGACAAAAAGGCCACTGTTATACTGATGCATCACTTAACCACTGCCATTCCCAGTGCACACGCCTTTCAGTGTCAGTGTAACGTACAGAATTATCACATTTAGTCTTTTTCCCCCCCCAAAGCAATAACTGAGAACAAAGCCAGAAAACCCTCCAGTTTTTGTGACTGATGCTTTCATTCCTCCCTCAGCTCTTAACCAACACATCTCTTCAGTCCGCCTGTACACACGACGTGATGCTGTCGAGGCAACGTTAGACCAGCGTTATTCTTACACGTACTCCCCAAACCAAGAGAGCATCCTCCTGAAGATCCTCAAGAGGAACAGAATTAGTTACAAAATAGCACCTTTCCTCATTTACGTTTATTTTCAAGTAGTATTTTATACAACTACACGTTTAAACGGCCTCAGAACAGCAAGGAAGGAAGAATGAAAGTCATCACAGAAAGACAATTTTTAACATGCAAGGTGGACTAACTGGGCTGTAAAGGGAAAACATCAACGGAACAAGTCACTGGGAGAAGCGTGGTTTTAAGATAAGATGCAGGAAACTGGAGGAAGGAATTGCACATTACAGGACAACTGCAGAAGATGCTGTGTTTTCATCTTCCAAGATATTTCATCCAACATATATTCCATTTTGAGACCAGCAATAAAAAATAAAGTCATGTTGATTGTTGTCCCTGTGATCCAAACCACCCAGTGAAACACGGAGGTATGCTTGGGAAATTATAACCACGCACCTCCCAAACACTTTTCATTGACTCTGCTTGCCTGGTTTTCCTACATGAAGTGTGCTAAAGCAGGGTTTAAAAGTGCAACAAGAATGAAGTGAGTGAGCATGGAAATCGGGAGCTTTGTAGGAAAAGAAAGGACACAGAGCAGAATCATACATGTGCAGGGAAGAAGCATCCCTGCGCAACAGAGCTTGTTAGTTATCAGATGGAAAATATGTCTAAGGTTCACAAAGAACAGCAGCTCAGAACGCACCTGGAACTTAATTCACTGTTCTGGGCAATAACAGAATCCATTTTTTTAACTCAATTTAGAATGGGAAATGCATCTGGTTATAGTTTCTGAGAAACAGCTCAACTCAGATTTCAATGGAGGCACCAAACAATTTTGTGGCTTCTCAAGGAGAAGGACACGAGAAAACACCAAGGGGGTGCCGGGAAGAGCGGAGGATCTAGGAGTGGCAAAAGCTAAACCAAGCAGGCAAGAAGGAAACAAAACAGAAAGCTGCTCCCACCCAGGTCGCACCAGGCACGCTGGGCCACCTCACCGTCTTATCACGATAACTTAAAAAAAAAAAAAAAAAGAAGAAAAAGCACTGCTTCAATTCCTTGTGCAGATACCAGATGATTTCACAAGGATCCCATACGCCCTTTGTAAAAGCACATGAAGACTCATTAATTTTATTCCCCTTCTACCCGCTGTCACCACAGCGTCACGTGTCTCCCAAAGACACACTGCCACGCTCCAGCATCTGCACAAAATCCTAACACGTCCCATTTTGTCCGCTGATCCCCCTTCTCCTGCTTCTAAATACCAGAAGCAGGACCACCAGCTTTCAGGCTGACCTCGTAACTGCAGAGAAGTAAAGAAAAATTAAGACATTTCTTACATATTTAGAAAAAAATTCCCTTAACTGCATACCATCAAGTAATGATAGATGCAACCTGAAATTCTGAATGTCTCCCTTGGTGCAGCCTAGTCTGGGCAGAATGAATTTCCTGCACCTGGCATTTTCTAGATTATTGCAGCCGTTATCACCAGTAACTGCCCACAAAAATGTTTGGAGTTGGGCTCCCAAGTCCTCCTCTTCTCTACAAGCGGCTTTAAACCTAATTATGTTTTTTCAGTAAGTGTCCCTAAATCTTCCTGCCACGAGAAGCAGATTCGTAAGGAAAATTCTTGAATGACCGACCCAGTCTAGGCGAAGGCCCTCTTTCCACATCGTGCACTGGAATGGTGACATGAAATTACAAACTGTTTCTGAGCATAAATAACATTTCTAAGATATTACCACCACAGTAACAAAGAAATCCTGTTAAGACATAAAAATATGTAATGACAGATGGAAGGAAAAAGAATATTTCCATTTGAAATACAGCCAAAAGTCTAAAGACATAAAAGGGGAAAAGCAAAGAGAAAACTTGTGCAAGTTTCTACTTTTTGTAGCTGCATAATTGGCTACGGTGATGACATCAGTTTGGACTTTTCCCATCTGCACTGCTAAATATTGTCAACATATCAGTCCCATATATTCCCTTTTTCTACAGACTGGCCTGTAAAAGCCACAAATGTTCCAGAATCCCTTCCACTGCCCCCTAACACAACTTTAGTGAGACACAGATGAAAGCAAGCCGGGTCTGTGAAGTCCCGTGCGACAAACGCAAGAGCAGGATGGTGTAAGTCAGTGTTCCTAGAGCGAGCAGTTAAAAATGGTTCTTGACAGACACATAAACACATATTCCTGGAGCCACGAGGGGGGCAGCGCGGGGTTCTGCTGGATCTCTGGTTTGTGCTCTTCTGCCCGTAGCTGCAATCAGATCTACAGAACTATTTACCTGCATCACTCACCTGCCAGCAGCCATCAGGCCATCATCATCACAAAAACACCAGTTAATGAAAGCATACTTATATCACATCATGGAAGAAAAAAATAAAAAAGAAAAGGTTCATTAGCAGTGCTTTGATAAGAGGTAACTAAATGCCACCGGGATTTTTGTTTGCTCAACCATTTACCCACCAAAGTTCAGATCGCGGTACTGAAGTATATTAAAAAGAAAAAAAAAAAACAAAAAAAAAAACCAATCTTTCATCGAAAAACTCTGTTCTCATTATGACATATTTGAGCAGATTATGAAGGAGGAGATAGCAGTTGCTCATTTAAATTTACTTGGGCCTAGAAGACTCGTTCTGCCTGCATGGGAGCTACCGTCCCGCTGTGCAGCCCACACCTTCAATTTGCTTCTACCAGTGCATGCACAAGAGGATGAAAAACTTGTACCTGGAAGAGAAATGCACTAAAATGTTACAGTTGGCCCTACAAGAAGCTCACGTTTCAGCACTACCGAAGGAGGACTTTAAAAAGGCACATTTTAGTGCAATGCAGATATAAGGCAAGTGCAATCAGGAGAAGCTGCCAGGGCACGAGAAATCTGAACGTATGCTAAAGCGGTCTTATCCACGCCGACCCAAGACAACCCTACACATCAACAATGCACTAAAAACCCCGCAATCTAACAGCGGTAATTATTACCTAGTTACGCTATGTACACAAAAAAAAATGGTTACATTTTTTGGTAGCTACTATTACTTCATTTAAAATATTTAAACAATGTTTTGAGGAAGTTTTGTTCTGGAATGCAGTTCTTTTATATCAGTTTACACTGCCTGAAATAGGAAACAAAGTGTCTCTGAAGCAAAAACACATACTTTCTAACAACTGTGCCTCACATGTTTTTACTGATGAAGAAAATGCTTTAATTGAACTTCTAAGTAAATCTTAAGACACAGCACCATTCAAACTCCGGTCTGTCAAGAGTAAAAGTTGTCACTGGTTAACCAATGAGCATCAACACCCAGTAGCTGACATCGTAACAAAGCCATAAGGATAGAAAATACATTAAAACAATGGTAAGACTTCACAAACGGCTCTGGAGAGCTAATAAGCGCTAGCAATCTGCTGACAGCATATGCTGACCAGGTGCACCGAGCTCACCCCTCAACTTCCTTTTTATCCTCCACGCCTGTGCTTTTGCGAACGTCCAGTCACCGAGTCATCCTGAGCGTGGGGAGAGCTCTGACGGCCGGGACAGGTAGCTAGGGAGTCGAACACACAAAAAGGATTTACCTGGACACTTCCAAACCAATACTGTGGTGGCCACACAACTATTTCCTGAGAGCACGGACTGGCCCACTGCAAGCCCTCCGTGCCATCTGCTTACGAGCTGGGGGTCACCTCATGGAAACCAAGCAACTGGCCGAACTGCACCCGCTCCTTGAAAACGGGCGGAGAGCGACAGCAGAGCCACACCTCCCCCGGCACAGACCTCCCCAGGCACACACAGTCCCTCTCTAGCGCTGCCGCGCTTCCTTCCCAGGCAGGTAAAACCGGAGGAGAAGAGAGGCCGCGAGCGGAGCGGCGGCAGAGCCCTGAGCTGGGCCTGCAAGCAGCAAAGCAGAACAAAGAGGACTGGCATGGCTCAAGATCAAACTGCGATGGAACTCGGTTAGTTTATTAAAATTATCTTGAATGAATCCCTGTGTTTTCTGGGGGGGTGCAATATTTTGCACGCTCTGGGGAGGATACTGAAGCGCTCAGCCCTATGCATCAGCTTTGCAGAAAAGTTCTGCCAACCCCTTCTCTTCCCAAACATACCAGAAAAATATTTTGATCTGGTTGTTATTAACATTAATGATACTTCAAAAAGAGAAGACACTGGCAAATCAGTCAAAAGAGGGAAAAATTATCATAGGCCAGTTGCAGCCAAGTCAAGTCACTCAACACAGACAGGATTTGCAGAACCACCTCTCAGTCTTAAATGGCACCCACTTCCCCAGAGAGGATATTCCAGTAGCCGAATTCATAAATTTAAAAAAAACAAAACAAAACAAAACAAACGTGGTATCAGCAACTTTTACATTTAACCTAAACCATGGTTTCTTAAGTAATCCAGTTAGGCTTCCATTAGTGTTCACTATCAAAATGCGTAAACACAGACAAGAATGGAGCCCACGAAGAGAAGGAATGTGACAACTAACAGCACCACTGCTGACAACTGCCAGCTCCCCAACAGCATAACCTGCACGTCGGGCCAGAAGTCTCCAACGTATGAAGATCCAACCACCACCGCTGACCTGACGGACCCCTTCACCCAGCACCGTAAGAAAAGCTTGTCCGTACCACGGCTGTATTTCGACCCCTGCTCTGATCCTCCGCTGCGAAACAAGTTTCTGACAGGCCCGAGCATCCTGGGTTGGGCCGTAGCTGGAGTCAGGGTCGGTGACTGTGCCACCTCAGCCACAAACCACACCAACTCACTGCGACCCAGCTGGAAACAAAGGCTCACCAACCACCAGCTGACGGGAGGCGGACTGCCCGGCCTTCAGGAAAGACCGAAAGAGTGTTTGTTCTTCTCAGGAGTAATCAGCATGGATACAAGGTCTACGCTACGAGACAAAACATACTACAAAAATATTACTTTTTTCAGACACTCACTGATAAAAGAGGGTTAAATATAGCACACAGCTACCCTGCGAAGTCGAGAAATCTCTACTTTGGTTTCACCAAGACTTTGAACCTTCAGCCTGCAATTTATCAACGCATGACGCCAAATATTTAGGAGGAAAATGACCACGTTGCAGCATTTCCCCTTTGATTTAGATGCCGTGGGCAATCGCTAAGATGAAATAAAGGAAGGAGGAAAAGAAGCATTTATTTATGCTTATAAAAAGCTGTTTGACTGGAAATCTCCTCTCCAAACACTCATTGCTGTCCACAAAGCAGATTCTGCACAGCCAGCATCATGACAAGTTTCTCCAAAGTCCTTTGAGCACTGTGAGAAAACCACAGGAAACTGCTCAGTAAAAATAAACTCATTTTCATCCTACATGCTATATATTGAAGTCAATTTCTCTTCAACACCAGCTTTTGCTTCCCCTCTTTTCTCCATCCCAGAGCACAGCATACTTGAATTATCAGAGCCAATTCATCAATGTAAATGAATTTGGCATTATTTCTCGGGATCTCTTACTCAGATTAGGACTCCATCGTTGTCTATCAAAAGCAAACAAAAACGCAAACACTGATGCCAAGCTGCCTGAAACCAGCAGACGCCTTAAAACTCGAAAAGGCCTCTAGTGAAACTGTGGTCAAATTCCACTTAAAGGTGGCTGCTACTATTTCAGCATTTAAAAAGGCACAATCCTGATGCATTTCAGGAGGAAATCCTTTCAGATTTGCATACTTTCGAGAGCTTAATTTACCCAGTGAAAGGGGTGAAACACCACCGGTCAGCCACTGGGTGAACGAGGCCTGCAAGTTTTTGCTTCAGTGGCAGCAAACTAATACGGTATTTAAACATGCGTCCAACATCTCCATTTCCTTAAGGTAAGCTAGCACGAGCACACTAGGCAGACAACTGCTAGGAGAATTATATTATTTTGTACTGGCGTAAGACGATGTACCAAATTTATGCTGGTTTTTTAAGCTTTGCTGCAGGAGAGAGAACATGAAGCACAGACAGCTTTACAGCAACGTCTCACAGCACACAAAAATGAACACCTCAATAAAAGCAAACCTAAGAAAAGATAAAAAGGTTTCGCTTTCCTTTCTGTGTCTTTCACCTTGCTCTTCAAGGGAGAAACGGCTCCGTCAGTGGAATATGCTCCCGTAATAAAGTCAACGGCGTTGTGTCACTACGCGTATGACAGCAAGGTACTGATAAAGCAGAAAGCAAGAGCGAGGTGTTACCGGGGAATCTGCTGTCTCCGCTTCGTCCAGTTGCATTGCGTATCACCAGAACTACCTGACTGGAATTCTTAATTCCAGCACCAGAAGACACTGCACAAATTAATAAAATTATGCTGCCTTTGCAAGTTTCTCATTCTAAAGGCTGGATTTGCTTCCCGTTGCTAATACGTCACTCATTAAGTACATAATAATCTGAGCAGTTGCGATTTTTTTTTTTTTTTTTTTTTTCTGTAAATCAGGCAGGACAATGTAAGGAAAGGGAAGCGAAAAGCATCCCAGATTCCTCCGGCGCAAATCCCGTCATGGTGAATCACGGCTCGCGCACCGCGCAAATGACTTTCATGCAGAATTCACCTTTCCGGGCCTTCGGTTTGGGGTTTTTTTCCCCTCGATCCCTACAGCTCCGAGCGGGGGGCGCAGGCCCTACACCGCCACGGAGGACGGCGGGGAGGGGGGGGCCGCGGGGATCCC
>WHYT01013407.1:6514-25451 GCA_009806455.1 Tetrax tetrax | reverse complement strand
GGAGCGGCGGCAGCGCTTCCCGCCCGCCGCAGTTCCCGCGCTAAGGGCGGGACAGGGAGAGGCCCGGGCCGGGCCTAGGCCAAGGCCATCCCTTCTGGGCTGCAAATTCCGCAGTTTCCCACTTTTCCAGGTGGTGTCCAGGGAGCTCAGTGCTCGTGCGTGTAGACCTTCGGTTTCACATCAGGTTTGTCCAGCGCCTTTGTCACCTGTGTTTCTTCTCGGGGCGCTGCTCCTTGCTTGCCGCCCAGGGCCTGCTGGCCCCTTGGTGCCCCAGGAGCACGGTGCCAAGCCAGCTCCTTTTAGTGAACAAACGAGTGCTTACAATTAGAGGAAAACAGGGGTTTTTTAAGCTCAAGAGTTTGTGTTTTTCCCAGTTGCTCAAGTTTCCTGGCCACTCCCTGGGGATCGCTGCTGTTTCCCACCCTGGGTGAACGCCCAGCTTCCCCCCATCCCGCGCGTCCCGGAGCGGGTGACCCTGGGGCCGGTGCGGGATCACTGCCCGGGCCTGCAGCTCGCCCCCACTGTCCCTCCGGCATGTGACCGCCCCACGCAGCTCTAACAGCCTTTCCCGTCTGCTGTCTCTGACTCACATTTTAAAGAAATGAATGGTAATCCATCCAATTTGCCAACAGAGTCACCGCCGTTAATCACCCACACCCTCTCCTGGGTCCAGCCCTGGCTTCCATGTGCGGCTGCCAAGTCCTCGTCCCCAGCCCAGCTCCAGCACTGATGCTCCAGAGGACACCAGGTACCTCTTCTCCTCCAAAACACAGGCTACATGTGGGGCTCCCCGGCATTGACCTTGTACTGGATCTGCACCCAATAAAAGATGCTGAACCCATCCCAGCACCCACACAGGGCCAGCCCCAGCTGCTCACACCCACAGGGACGCAGCGAGCGGGCCCCAGGCTGGGAACCCCAGGCCAGCACTTGGCTCTAGACGCTGCCTGCTCGGCCGGGGATGCAGCCCCAGGGCTGATTTCCCGGGGGGATGAGCACAGACTCCCAGCTGCTGGAGCAGTTGTGCAATCCCTCTTGTGAGCATAAATGTCAAATTCCTTAAAAAATGCTTGCAGCGGTTTCAGCTGAGGGTCAGGACATGGTGCCAGCAGGGAAGTGGCTCCTTCTAGCTTTTTGCCATTAGTTACTTTTCGATTTTGCTGTTTATCTGCTTGTTCCCACTTTGTGGGATGGAGCGATCCGGCTTCCCCCACCTTCAATGCTCCTGATGAAGTCTCCGCACCTTGCGCTCCTCTGCCCGAGCCGTGCCGTCTTCAGGCGTGGGTGCTCACCCTCTCCTTTGAAGTGATGCAGGCTTCCTTTTGATGGCTCAGGTATTTCAGTGCTCTGTGCTGGGTTTTCTCAAACTCTCCTTTCCAAGCCAGGCAGTTACAGTGCACAAAGGGAGAGCAAGGCCACGGGACGCTGCACAGCCT
The DNA here is from genome assembly GCA_009806455.1 of Tetrax tetrax. Taxonomy (NCBI): domain Eukaryota; kingdom Metazoa; phylum Chordata; class Aves; order Otidiformes; family Otididae; genus Tetrax; species Tetrax tetrax. Next base: position 24,015 of record WHYT01013407.1, on the reverse strand, counting down.
GACCCACTTGTCACCGCATGCATTGGAGTTTGGGAAACTCCCAGTGATGTAGGAGCGAGGGACCTGTGCTTTGCTAGGATGACAGCTCCCACCCTCTTCCTCATGGGCAGGAGTAAACATCCCAAATCTCCTGGGAAGTTTTCCTTTCAAGGCAGGAGGATGAGCCTAGGTGCTAGTTGGCAGGGGACGATGCCAACTGCCCCAAAATGTGTCACCGCACCCCAAAATGTGGCTCCTCAGGAGCACTTGCTGCTCCCCCTTCCCTGGTGAGCTCAGCTCCCTCCTGTTTGCTGGGTGCTCACCCAGTTTTGGACCTAAATTATCCCTCCAACCCGTCCAGCCCTGCCCACAGCCACGGCAGCCAAGGCCAGCAGCGGGACCTGGCTGTGCTGAGCACCTGGCTTGGAAACCCATTGGGAATGGGCCAGCTGCGTCGCCCGGCCCCGTGCTTTGTGCCACAGGGCTGGCAGAGACGAACCACGGCAGCGGGAGGCGCAGGGAGAGACGAGCATCCTCCTGGGGAGGCGGCAGCGCCGGAGGCACCACTGTGGGGAAAGCCTCTCATCAGCTACCGCACCCCCAGTCAGGAACGTCCACCCAGCATGGACCCCCCGGAACACAGGAGCAGTCAGAGGAGGCCAAGTCCTCAGGGATGCGGAAAGAAAAGGAAAATCATGCCGTAAAACCAGAGGAGCAGGAAAGAGGAGATGCTGCTTTGGTTGCTGGTTCTGTGTGAAGATCCCAGCTCTGATGAGTCTCACACGCCAGCCTCGTTAGTGTAGATTTAATACTGGGATGTTTCATTTAAGGGAAGCAACAGGAAAAAGAGGGAGGAGGGAGAAGTGACCCTGAAAAAGCTCCAGGACAAAGCCTCTCCAGGCTCCAAGGCAGCAGGAGAGGCACTCAGGGAGCCCCCAAGCTCTGAGCAGCTCTTGCCCACTGAGGCTGCTGGCAGGGGGTGAACAGAGGAGGAATGTTGCTGTCAAAGCCTTCTCCCTCCTGGGTGCAGCAGAGCAGGTCGGTGCCCACAAGGCTGCCAGGGCTTCGTGTGCTCCTGGTGCCAGGTTTTTACAGGGAAGGAAGCCATGTTCCCCCTGTCCTTTGCACGGGACGCCGCAGCCCCAGCCCAGCCCTGAAGGAAACTGGGGGTTTGCACCCGTGAGAGCTGCCAGGAGCATGCTTAGAAACCGGGAAGCGACAAAAACACTGCTAAGCCTGTAACCAGGAAGGAAGGCTTAATCAACCTTCCTTCAAAACACCCGAGGGCACTGGAAGGGACTGGGGAGGTGCAAAAGCATCTCCTTGCCCCTGGGGCTGTCGCAGGGGAGCTGGCAGCCCCAGCTCTGCAGCCTGGGTGCTCCCTGCAGCATCCCAGACCCAGTTGCAGAGGTGTTGTTTTAACTACCGAAGCAGCAGAAAAAAAAAAACTCAAAAAAACCAACCAAACAAAACCTGAAATCCCCCAAAAACAAAACTAAACCCTCACCACCAAGCAGATGCTTCAAACTTAGCCAAGCATCCTTCCTCTGAAAGCACAGCACACGGAGCAGCTACAGAGCTGGGCTGGCCTCTCCTGCAACCGATGTGCCTGCTTTCCACCGCCCCATTGAATGTAAGGGAGCAGCCCCCAACTGCAGTCAGACGTTCACCGCTCCCTCTGCACCGTGCTGTTTAAATTTAAATCAGTAGCGGCTGCCACAGCGTCCAAGAAGCCGATTCCCTGAGGTATCGGCACCACAGCTGCTGCTTTTCCACGCTAGAAGTTTCTCCAGCCTCAGCCCCCGCTGCCAAGGTTACCTGAGCCGCCGAGCTCAGGAGAACGGCGCGACGGAACTGGAGGCACGTCTGGTTCACCTGCGGTGACGGGAGCAACGTGACGGCACTCGGAGGGTAAGTGTGGGTTTGGAACTTCCCAGCCCTTGGCTGAGCGCAGGTACGTCTCAGGAACCGGCATCTTGAAAGGCAACATCGAACGGTAAGTATTTAGTACATTTCTTCAGGAGAAAGCACCTGGAGAGCCGATGGAGAAACAAGCCAGAGGGACAGGATAGGATGGGACAGAATATTTCAGTTGCTTCTTGCCTCCAGCTGCTGCAGGCAGTTGGTATTTTGCCTGAGAAGTTCCTAACACGCACCCAAGAGCGGACTGCAGTAGTGTCAGACAGACCAAGACAAGAACATTAACCCTGTTTTCTCCCAAAGGAATGCTTTATTGACAAGTTTCCTCAGTCTTTATCTGCAAAGAGAAACAGTTCCATACCCAAGCTCCAGCAGTCCCCATTTCACTGGCTCTGCTCCTCCCAGGGAGGCCAGTCGCAGTCAAGCAGGGGGCACCAGTAAGTTACACTCTACGCTCCGCCGACGGCCTAGTACATCTGCCTTCTAACACCTCATCCTGTGTCCCCGGGTGTGCAGAGGGAGGGGAGCAGGGGTGAGGGAAACGGAGATTAATCAGCAAATAAGTGTCAAAACTTGCTTCTCTGAAGAAGGGTCGGAGACAGTCCAGTCCCTCCAGGGTGATAAACCACTAAAACTACCCAGATATGTACATAAGCAAGTCTAAAGACCTGAGTAAGTCCCACTCCGCCTCTAAGGCACAGAATTGCTCACTCTAGGTATGTCTACGTGGAGGCACCTTGCCTAGAATAAGACCAGGCCTCTAGAAGAAAACTCAGAATTTTTCAGCTCCTGAGCAGTGAAGTTGGACATCAAAAGAGCAAAACATCCAGCCCCGAGAGGAACCGGCTGAGCTCTGTCTCTCTGCCAGTTTTGTAAACCAAGATTGGAGCTGGGGCTTTCAACTGAAAAACCCGTCCGGTCCCAGTCAGATGTACGAGGTGGAGGAGCCCACAGAGAGCCGAGCGGAGTCCCTCCAACACGCTGTCCGCATTGCTAGAGACAGCTCTGGCCTTTTTCCTCTGGCCCTGTTGCTAGCAGCCTTCAGAAATTCTTCCTCCAGGAATGAAGGCATAAAACGAGAAGGGAGAAGCAAGTTTCACACACTCAGGAAACGGAGTGCACCACTGAATTTAACACAAGAACTGGCTTATAAGCATGCTGCTACTACTGCGTGCTGCAAAACTCCAGTGCTCAACATCCAGCTTTGTAACCCTTACAGTCTTCTCTACAGAAAAAAAGAAAAATCATAAACGAGTAAAGCGTAAGGTGGTGTAAGGCTTGCAATTCAGTTTCAGCGTCCAAGGGAGCGTTTCCCTAATATGATGCCGAAGCTTTTTTTTATTTTTTAAGCTTTATTTCTTTAAAGTTCATTGCATTTAAAAATAAAGATTTTTAGTTTTGTTAAAGCTAGAGCATTAGTGTAACAACGAGGCAGCTGCTAAGTGAAGTTTCCCTTTTGGGAGCCCAGAAAAGAAAACAAACAACTGTTTACCCCATGTACGAGACCACTCCAATGGCAGCCAGAGAAAGCAGTAACAAGAGAAGCCTGGGAGCTCACCGAGCAGCTGCACGGCATGCCCTGAACGCAGAACGCAGCCAGAAGCTGAAGCGAAGATGCCCATGCACTTGGCTTCTCCAGTAACTGCCCTCCTCACGCTGCTCAGGGCGACGTATCTGTTCCAAGTTCTCTCCGACAAGGAAAAACTGGTTTTATCTATACCGGTGGCATTTCTGAGCTACTTTAAGGAAACTCCCTCTTGCATGCTCTCCCAAAAGGACAGCAGTGATACATTTCATCTACAAACTTTAGTGTAAAATATTATTTGTGTACAAAACTTTGCATTCTCTTTATTTGACTTGGATCCAGCAGCAGTGTCTATGAATGAACGATGGATCTCTCCAGACTGGCTCTCGGCCCCTTCTTGGATTGGCATGGTGTTGCTGTTGTGAAGACTGGGGAGGGAGGCGGCTCGCTCTTACAGTTGCGCACAGCCGTGCAAAGCCACGTGGCAGGTCTAGAAAGGAGCGTTGTCTTGTGGAGGCTTGTCCCCGGCTCCCGAGGGGGAGTGCAGGCCGTCGCTGCTGTTTTCCCTGCTGCCCACCACTCTGGACTGAAAGGAAAGAAGCGCGTTAGGATAACAAGAAGCCAGCACTGGGAATACCAAGTAAATTCCCCCTTGTCAAGGTCACCTGCTGCAGGAAAGGCGGCACATATCTGAGAGGCCATTGGCCCGAATACTAGTTTATAAGAAACACTGCAGAAATGAGAGTGTCTGCATAAAGAGTCACACTATATGTCTACAAGACAAAGCAGACTGTTACCTTTATGGTCCCAACTCTATCTTCAAATGACTTGAAGGTTGCAGAATTCCTTGAAGAAAGGAGAGGGAAAAAAATTAAGAAGAACAAATCAAGACAAGTTAATTCCTAACGAAATCAAATCACACAGTGTGCCTGGGCTCTCCAGCCACTCGCATGCAGTGACAGCGGCACCCTGAACGCTTCCAGCTCCTCACAGCCTTTGGCACAAATCTCTCAGGCACACCAGACGAGACCACCACACACAAACTCTGAAGGAAGACGCTCATACCACCTGCAATCCACTCAGTTGCTCAAGCTAAAATATGGAGGGAAACAAGTCCTAGCTCACTAGGGAATCAACGCACGGTAAGCAGAGAAGAAACTAGCTCTCAGTTCTACAAGGCTTCCAACTAAAAGCTGTATTAAATAATGGAAAGGAAAAGCTGAAAAGGATTTAAAACAAAGGCTTCAGTTTCCCATATCACATCCCACAGGCAGGAAGGCGAAGGGCCCTGTGCCTGTACCCATGGGCAGTTTTATTACTACAGGAGTCATCGTTTGCATCAGGAAACACTCAAAAACCACAGTGTAATAAATTAATCAGAGGATTTCATATTTCTAGCAAAGAAAACCAGGTCAGTTGTTTGATAACCTGACATGCTGCTTTGCTTGCAAAGGATTTCAGAGGATGGCTCTGTACCGAGCGTTCGGACCAGGCAATTACTCACACAGAGCCGCTCTCCTCGGGCTAGGCTGTGGGAGCACTGGGAGATGACTAGCCTCATCTGGGTCATTTTTGTTCCAAAGAATCGCTTTGTATTTGCACCCATAAAACAACCTCTGTTGATCTGGAATGAGGATAAACAGAGGCTTTGATGGGCCTCGCCCAGCCCTGGCGGTCGTTTCTCCTGCAAGGAGACCACCACCTAAAGCACCACAAGGGCTCGGAGCTTCCAGGCTGGAGACAGAGGGTTCAAGTTAGGATTCATCTCGGTATTAGCAATGGCCGTGACTGTAACCCTGCCCTTCAGGGACCTCTAAAAGCCGCAAGTTTCAATTAGACTTTGGTACAGTTGCGACACTGCGTTTGGTCCAAGAACATCACAAGTGCTAATAACCATAAAAAGAGACTGGGTAAAAAAACCCACCCTGAATTACTCAAACTGCATGGTTACCCCATACTCAGAGCGGGGTCTGCTTAAGAACAGAAGCAGTTGTACAAGTCGGAACCAAAAACCCGATGAGGACAGCTGCAGTCTCCCACCGACCCCAGAGGAGACACGGGCGTTTGGTACGTTACCTCATGGCTGGCATACTTATCGAGTGGCGGATGGAGTAACTGCTACACGGAAGCATTCAGAATAAGGAGGAAAGAGTTAAATGACAATTTTAGACAGACACTGTGCAAAAGCAGCATACTCCTGGTTCTTAAGCACCTACTGTCCACACATTGAAGCATTAAGAGCCAGCCATCTCTTCCCTTATTTAACAGCTGCAGCCCAGAACTTAATTTTCCAGACACGGGACTGTAAGCACAAATATTTAACTGCTATTAACTGCAACTGTGATACGAAAGTAAATTACAAGGCATTGGTTTGTGGAAGGTTTCTCAATCTGTGTCAAAAGCGTAGGCAAGGCTTAAATAATCACCTTCCCCTTTAACATCTGCAAGGGCCTGACACAGAAACAAATGCTCTTTTTAGCAGCCACGAAGAGTGTCTTACCTAAAGGAATGCGAGAAGGGGTGAGCCCTGGGAGAAGGCACGGGCAGCAGAGAGAAAAAAAGGAAGCAACAGTCAGACACTTGTGCAGCTCTAAACACAAAACGCAGGGCAGCCAAGCAGGGACACGTCACAGGATCGTGGGACAGCAAAGTCAACAACCCAGGAGGAAGCCTCTCAAAATAAATTCCAGAAACCAGCAAAACATACTTGCTTTTCATTAACTCAGATAAGCCAAGCTAAGAGGTTTTTCAGAGGACAGTAACAGCACCTACAGGAACTCAGAGCCAGGGTCCTGCGGAGGGAAGGAGTGGATGTGCAACAGCAGCAAGCCAAAACATTTACCTACCCCTACCCAGTGCTTTCACGTGGATTTTTTTTTTTTTTTTTAGAGCATGTTTTCCCGAACTGAGGTTTTTACCAAGCGCTAGCTAATTTGGTAAAGGTACCTCCGTCCCCCATTTCCCCCCCAGACCTCATACAGAGACAGCACTGCTGGGCTTCTGGGTGAGAACTTCTCAGGAACCCGCAACGGCTACCTGCACGTTATCTTGCCAAGCCTGCAGATCTCAGAGTTACAGCTCAGAGAACAAACACATCTCAGCGTAATAAAGATAAGAGTATCTGGATAAAAAGTGTCACGTTTACCCCACAACCTGGTTGCCCATTTTTAGGTTTCAAGGCAAACTATCCCCCACCAGGTGACCAGATTGCCACGTGGGATTTTGCAGTGCAGTAGCATCTCAGTAGTCTGAAATAACACACCAGGGTTTCCTACTTCTACTCGTAAGATTACCAGGATGCTCCAAAGGAGCATCTCCTACCACAAGCAGGGTTTTATTCCACCTAAATATAATTTTTGTCTCTGCAGCAGGAAGCAGTCAGGGCAAGTTGGATCTGAAGTACTGGGCAAGGAGTACAAAGGCTTTTCCTTACAGCCAGAGCAAAGACGTTAGGCTTTGTGGTTTCATTTCTCCAAGCATCCAAGTCAGCTCTTTGGCAGGGCAAACTCCTTGAAATGCTGTCTTTGCATGCGAAATAAATTAACTTTCTACTTACTTCTGCTTAAAGGAGAGCACAGATAATGCACGTCCATGCACCATGCTGCTCTGCATGCAATACCACAAGCACCGGTTCATTTGTTCCGTGTCTTGGCCTGGACCTAGCAGTAATCTTTTTCCTCCTTTCACAAGGATTTAAAATTTATGTAAATCCAGGAATTTTCAGGTACCTTTGGGGCTTGGGCTAACATTTCACAATTAATTTGCTTGTAGTATTACGCACAGCAAACTTCACTAGCCAACATGAAGTATATTGGGGGCACAAAACCACCCAGCAAGCTGTTCTCAACAGAAAGAAAACACTCTCAATTTTGCAGTTTACTGGGGTCAGTAAAACGCAGGAACAGAAAGTCTAAAAGCCAGTTTACAGTTAAAAAGTAAGTGGAGATAACAGAAAAAGCTGAATTGGCCAATCTCTGAAAAAATCCCACCCACTAATTAAGCTGCATTTTCTCCCCTCCAGGCAAGGTAATAGAGCAACAGCATTAATACAGTAAGCGCAGTTACCGCTGTAGCTTCCCAATGTCTCCTTACAATCCACAGCTATAACATTTAAGGTAATTTTGACCAGAAAACAGCAACCCTAAAGATTTAACCCAGGGACACATTACTTGTATTTCGTAGCATTTTGGTCCAGGCATTTTTAATGGAATTACGACTACGCCCTCCGTGTATCGGAGGTGTTTGTCCCATTCATCACGCCTTCCTTGCATTTATCAACCGGTGAAGGCTGACTAAACAAGGAAATCCCTTCTGTTATCTCAACACTTCCAGTGATGGAAAATAAGTCTGCTTTACAAGTGAATTCGTAGTGTAAGAGGAAAAAAGAAAGCACGGTAACAGAGGCTGCAGTGTAGGCTCCAAGGCTTGTAACAGAGATTCTCTGGGAACAGAGATCGTCCCCACTCAGAGAAGTGATCAGGACAATACAACAGACTTCACTCCTCGCCAGCTCTGATCACGTATCAGAACCCATTCAGAGCTTCACCTGGCAGGGGCACAAAGTGGGACAGTTCATGCAGAAACTCGTGCTCAGAGTTAAACCTTATTCCAAATCAGAAATACCAAGACTTGAATGCAGCACAGGAGACAGAAGTCTGTTTGTATACACACAGAAAAACTGAAAGCCTTTAAAAAATAAAAAATCATTACTGTGTTCCCCACAGGGCCACATCCTGCTGAAATAAGTTTGGCAGGGATTCCTGATTTATGAGACAGAAGCTGCCTCTATTTCATAACACATCACCCAAGGTATTAGCTATAAAAAGGAATGCAGATGCTTAAATTGGTGATTAATGCTGAGCAATACCGCCGCTGCAAAGGTCTGAGCTGGTTGCAGGGCAGCTGACGACACAGCCAGTTCTCACAGGACTGTGTCAGGCCAGCTGTCACCAGGAGTAACAGGCACACTCGTCACTCGGCCGCGCGTCCCCTCCCTCTGTGCCTCCTGGGACGGCACAAACATTTCTGCAGCTGCATGGTGAACTCCATTCTCCCAAACGCAAGATGACAGGCAGGACCAAGCCTGTCAAAACGGCTTCTTCTGGTGGCAACGCTGGTTCAGGAGTTCCCCATTTGGTCCACAGAGCACAGTTCTCATCCTTTTGCCACAACAGCCTGACCAGATGGCAGAAGTCAAGCACCAAATTTACTTCACTATCATCAGTTTAGCAAAATCTATTACCACCACATCTTGTGCCGGTATCTGTCTCCTGTGATTACATGTAAATCTCTTCTTCTAGTAGACTAGGTAGTTTCCAGGAAAGAAAAATTGAAACTGCAATACTGGAAAGGGTAGGAAGCCAGCTAGTCCTCTGCCAAATTCAGAGAAGTGAGCTACTGAAAACACCAAAAATTACCCTCCGGGAACACAGTAAATAACAGAGGACAGAACTAGAAAAAAATCAGTACTATGTGATTAGAGGCCAGCAAGTTCTTACCACTTGGATATTCCCAGCCACAGTGGAACAGGAAATTCCCTACAAAGAATGACAGCTACCTATTCAATCCAAGGTCTGATACACCATGTTAATTACAAGCTCTAAGAACACTTCCTCAGCAACCCAGACGGGCTGGATACCCAGAACTAGCTCTCAGTTCCAAGGAAAACGTGGTCAAGGTATTCAGCACGAATAACTTGGACGTTGCCATGAATGGAGAAGCAATCTTTAGCTTAAATTTCTGAAGACCAGGTAAATCACCAATTCTAACCTTCAACCTCCCACAGCTGAGAATCTCACAGAGCAAGAACCTCAGCCAGCAAGCAAGGGAACCAGCCCTCTACTTTTCAATGTAGAGAGGTTTAAATTTGAATTACTTCATCAGTCATCTGCTTAAGCAGTCGAGAGCCACCAACCAGAAGATTAAGTCTTTAACGTTGTCATCATCATATGAGTCAATTCATATCTTCCAGTCAACATGACAGAATTGTGCCTGGAAAGCATACTGCCCTTCTCTGCAGAAAGTCAACAGACTGGGCTTGAAACTGCATGAAATGCAGCACCCAGATTTTGCCCCATTTTAAAGTGTAACAGAGCAGAGGAGTGATGATCCTTTCTAATCCTAAGCAGTAACACTGAGACACACATCTCCATAATCCAGTAATGGATGGAGAAGGAAAACTTTAATACTAGTTTCTTACAGATGATGTAAAAGCTGTAGTGAAACCTTATGACAGCAAAAGGGGAAGGCTACTAAAACCGTTCTGTCAGTTCTCATAAGCCAGATCTAAATGCCTTAGAACAGGTTTTATGCCATCAACAAGTATTTAATAAGCGTTAAATCTGCCCTAAGCTACGATGTACAGGGCCACACAGAAGAACAACAGCGTGTGTGTCCATCAACAGCAGTGTGCTGCCAACTAAGAAAAATGGAAAAAAGCCTCGTTATTGTACAAAGGCTCATTACTGTTTGAAACCAAGATCAAAGCGGCAGAGCGCCAAAGAGAAATCTTACCTCATGTCACCAAGTTTCCTGCTGATAACAGAACCTACATTGGAAAGGGCTGCTGAAGTCTTCTGTCCTGCCTGGGAAAGGGTTTCCTGGGTCTTCTTATAACTGAATAGAAAAAAAAAAACATAAATTGAACTGACAGGTAGACTCTGAAAGCAAGAAGCATTCGCCCCCCATTTTGAAAAAAGAACCCATGTTAAAGCGAAGGAGCTAGGTTAGTGAGCTGCACTGACTTCTCTGAAAAAGCCCCTGCCAGTCTTGAGTATAGTCAAAGACTTGAAGTTTTTAAAAAGTAGCAAGTGTAGGGTTAACATTTCCGTACACTCACTTTAACATTTTGAGCATACTTTATTAACTCTGACAAATATTTGCAAAAAAAAACCCAAACAACCCAATTTTCCCTGTGGAAATTCTAATATCATGGCATCGTATACTGTTTGCTCTACAACTACATTTTGGTCTCCCCGAGAAAATAAGTCTAGGAACCTATTCCATAAAATCCTTACAGCCTTGAGGAAGGTACAGCATTTTAGAGTTAGGTTGCGGAGGAAAGAGGCGAGACTAACATCACTGTATAGAGAAGAAATGCAGGAATCAGCATCATCTCTCCAACTGCAGTTTAGAAACAAATTGGTAGAGAAGGTTCCCGTCAGTTACCATGAACCACAACACATCAGAAGTCTGACAGCTTGGATTTGTCAGCTGGTTGCATTTGAGTTCATACCAGAGCCGGAGAAGACAGACACCTGAGAACCTTTGTTTCCTTCAGATCAGACTAACCTCAGGAACAAAGATTCTTTGAGCCACTTTCATTAACTCGTCCTCCCTAAGCTATTCCACAGTTGGTGATTAACATCTAGATTTATGGCATTCTTCAAATTATTAAAAAAAAAAAAAAAAAAAAAAAAAAAAAAAAAAAAAAAAAAGACAGCAGCAGCCAGATCGCATCGCCAGTCTAGTCCTGCATCCACAGCTCCCCCGCACACGTACACGCCTCTGCCGCCGCAACGCGGGAGGCAGAGCCACGAAAGCACAGCTGAGATGAGAAGCTCTTTAACCCAGAACTGCCATCAGACACACGTGTGACAACCAGGGATCAGGTTACACAAGGCTTTAATACAACTTAACTACACCCAGCCCTGACCCAGAAGCTGCATCTACTCTCCTGCAAAAGACACAGCCGGGTTCACCATGGCTTTAAATTCACAATCACTTTCTTCCCTTAGCACCAGTACAAAGCACAATAGAACCACCTGAACGTGGGAGTAATAAATATGAGCTCTGATTAATACCTTGCCCTACTAACAGGCAATTGGCTGCAGCAGAAGCTGTAGAAATTATCTCTTCCCCGAGGTGTACATCCTCTGGTATTCAAACCTTTCATTGCACCCCTCTCCTACAAACTGTGACAGGGAGGAGCCAGACCTGAGCCCTCAAACTCCCCTTTACCCATTAATACCAGTTTCCCCTCACTTGCTTTTACCCAGCCATCACCATTTGCGGCGTTTGGCTAAGTACACAAACCATCGAAGTCATCTTGCATCCTGGTTACAGTCAAACTGGAGCTGGGACAGACTGGGCCGATTTCTGTCCTCTCTACGTACTGCTTGCAGAGGGCAAGGCCGTGGCCAGGGATGGCAACTTCCAGGAAATTCAGCCATGCACAGAACCACCGAAAGGTCACGAGCGAGGCCCGTTCCCAGTTCACTCAGGACGCTGGTTAGTTATAAAGCAGAGAAACTCAAGTGACAGGAAAGATGATGCGTTTGCATAACAATCAAAAACATAGGAGTAAAACCTCATCATTGGGGGCCCTATGAGGAAAGATGGGGAGAGGCTGTTCAGTAGGGCCTGTTGTGATAGGACAAGGGGTAATGGGTTTAAATTAGAAGGAGGTAGGTTTAGATTAGATATTGTAAAAAATTTTTTTCTAATGTGAGTTGTAGAGCACTGGAACAGGTTGCCCAGAGAGGTGGTGGATGCCCCATCCCTGGAAACGTTCAAGGCCAGGCTGGATGAGGCTCTGAGCAACCTGATCTAGTCAGGGATGTCCCTGCTTCTTGCAGGGGGGTTGGTCTAGATGACCTTTGAAGGTCCCTTCCAACTCTAACCATTCTATGATTCTGTGATTGGATTTCTTGAACTTGACTCCTTGCATTTACTGAGCTTTGGACAAAGGGAGTAGAAATTCTGTTTGTTTTCTGAAACGTTGCTGCAATCTTACCTTTCAATCCCCCTTGCCTCTCCATTTTAATCAGCATCTACCTTGCTAGCATGGACTGTCGCTCTGTCTAGTGCCAAAGCAAGCAGGAAAACTAGCGTGCCGCAGCTATTCAGGCCTTATGCGCTCTACAAAAGCACGCTTCCGCCACATTTCTGGCACTAAAGTACAAGGAAACAGATAAAATGTGAAGTTTTCTATTCTAGCAGGCACACCCAGGGAAGAACTCTGATTAAACGCCGCTGGAGTCAGTCACACTGTCTACAAGCATAAAAACCAAGGTCATTCTATTTAGCAAGTAAAATAGTGACCATTTACATCTTAATCTAGAAAACGTACACAGAACACTGAAAGCAGAATCTGCATACCTTAAAGTTTTTTCTGATACTCCTACTTTTTATCTCAGCTCATCTTTCACTCATCTCATGCAGAAAACTTTCTATTCACAGACTGCCAGTAACAAGCCAGCTCAAAAGACTGCATTTCATACCCCCTCCAGAGAACAGGAAAAGCTGCCTTACCCAAGACCTACTTTACCGTGCTTTAAATGAGCTCAGGAAACGACGCCGCTACCTGCCTGCTCCCACCGCATCGCTGCGAAGGACTGCCCTCTGTACGGTGGGAAAGATGCAGCGAGGCGGACAGAGGCCAATTCCGCAATATGATTCCGTAACTTAGTCCAGATGAGAATTTAATTCCACGCACTTAATGAAATCGTGGCTAAGAGACCTTCGCAGCCAACAACCGGAGCGTAACAGCTGTGAGGTGTAAGCTGTTCAAGTCCATTTGGAGCCCCACCATGACAGAACAGCTGCCTCCGACGCTGCAGCTCCGTTTGTTCTCCTCAGGTACCGCAGCAAAAAGCAAAGCTCCTGCTCCCCGCAGAGCACGCTGAGGGTGACAGGAAGAGGTCACTCTGGCTATTCCACCGCTTGCCAGCGCAAGTTACAGCATGTGGCACACGGGTCTCAGCTACGCGGTGGCTTCAGCCGGCTCTCCTCTGTGAGCAGGCAGGCATTCCAAGAGTGTCACTCGGACCACAATGCAACCATTCCAACACTGACCCGAGGAAAAGCTCCCTCTCCCAGAAAAGGCATTTATTGGGTTAAAAAGGTGAAAGCTAGAAACGAGGAATGTCTAAATAGACCTAGTCAAAGCAGAGGACTGTGAGCAGGGGCACAGAACGTTAGAGGCAGCAGACTGTCAGGAAAGCATTGGTTAACGCTGAAGGTTAAGACACTCACGCTTCTGATTGAGTTAATTTTTCATTCCAGTCCTCCAGTGTGCTGCTGGCTGAAAGATATCTACAAACACAATGGAGGTTAGATACAGCGCCGAGATTCACCACAGATGCTTCTTTTGACACTTTCCACGTTGTTAGCATCTCTTTACACTTACAGAACCAGAGGTTTTATTTCTCTGACAATAGCTTCCCCTCTTCTCTGTTACAGCCAGAAGGAAAAGAGCTGTTTCAGACACGGGGAGACACCTAAGCCCTGTGTTCTTTCTTGTTTAAGCATTTTCAGACACTGAGCCCAAGCAAACAAAGCCTGCAGCTGAGAAGGTGTCAGGAATTGAAAGGCTTTGCTCTTCTACTCCTTCCCTACGTGCTGCACAGCAGCTATGTACTAAAAGCACAAAGCAGCGAACTGAGCTCAAGGCAAAGAAAAAAAAAAAACAAAACAAAACAAAAAACCAAATCCTGACTGGCACACCCAGAGCTGTACTTTAGCAATACAGTATGAGCTGGACAAACTGTTACACTTAGATTCATTTTCTAATCTTTACCAATCATGTTTGCCTACGTACAAAACAGTACTTGGGGGCTGTGAGAATTAACGCTGGCGGCACAGAACAAAGGCAAGCACTCCAGAAAGTGTCTGCTACCAGCTCAGGTAACACGCAGAGGCGCTCAGAGGTGGTACCACAGGCAGAACACGTCACCCAGCAGCGTAGCTCTCCCCAGTTAGATCAGAGCTGTCTTGCCTACTGACGGGATCCTCCCAATCCACATTTTCCTCTTAGCTAAATAACCACAAGACACACCAGGGAGAGAATCTCCAGTGTAGAAAACATTCAAGGTCTCCCTTATGTTCATGCTATGCAGCAGGAATCAAAATGATTCCTGCGTAGTATCAACGGAGGTCTAACAGAATTAAAGAATATATTCTAGAGACAAAAGTAGCCCGATGGTCTTTGTCCACATTTGTCACCTCGCATATACTGCAAAGACTAAAATCCATGGCTTTTTGGTGTTGACATCATCAAAAAGGTTCACATACATCAGTGCAGAAGCTTTCAAAGGCTGAGGTACGTATTTACACTTGCACAGCCCCTGCCTCCAGCTACAGGTAAATGCCTTCAGGCACCTTCTCTCCCCCTGGCAGCAGAGAAGGGCAATCATCAAACTGCTTCCTACCGCAGCCGACCATGAGAAGAGAAATAGTTTCACAGTACAGATAGAGGTTCACCAATAAGACATCTGATTACAACAAACTAACCTACCAGTGACCAGCTAAAGGGAAACTGCGGTTGATTTGGTTTCTTTTTTTTTTTTTTTTCTCTCAAATAAAATGTGGTCTGGTAACTGATTGGAATTTTTGTTTTGCAATAGCAGGGCTGTGAGCGAGATGACAGCAGTTAACGTTTACTCATCTCCTCTGCTTATAGCTGGAAGCCAGGCACGCCGCTAACAGCGGGCCTGCTTCGCCGCGCCTCCAGCTCCCAGTCAGCCCAGTGCCTGTGAGAACACGCAGCAGCACAAATCGGGGAACGCAGCAAGGAGCAAGGAGGTGTTGCTGAGGAGCCCGGGGCACTCACAAGTCAGACTGTGTCACTTTGTCATTCCACTCTCCAAGTTTCTCAGATGTTTTCACATAACTAGAAACAGAAAGTGTTAATGAATATGACTTTAATATTCATTTTTTGGAAGACAATGACACAGATTTCACTTACAAAGGAGTAACAGAAATCGGGCAGGGATGTAGGAGGGAAGATGAGGAAGAGGGAAAGAACAAACAGTGAGATGAACAGCTCAACAGTCTGGTCTGCAGTAGCACTGTCACTGCTAAATTCCAGTTAAGTCACACGAGGTTTTTTCAGGCTGACCGGTATCTCTGCGGGTGCTGTGAGTCCCCTACCTCCAGGCACAACTACCGGGTCAGACTTACCCCCCCCGACCCTCCTTTGGCACTGCCAAGCACTGCAGGGACCAGACCCTCACCGCCTGTTCAGGAACCATCAGTCTAGTTTCAGATCTTTAGGCAGAGATGACTGCGTAGCGCACGCCAATATTACAGAATTTTTTTCCTAGGCAGCGCAGGCTTTTAAATTCAAGCTACATGACCCAGGAAACATCTTCTGAATTAACACGACGCAGTAGAGCTTTGAAAGTTCTTGCACTTCGCTCTGCGTCTGAGTTCAGAACAAGGCGGCAGCAGCCCGCTGAAGAACAGGCGGCACGGGGCAAACCGAACCGTTACCTGCAGAGCCAGGTCTCCAACATCACGGGAGCGAGCCCCCCGCAACAACGTACCCAGAGCACAGACAGGAAAGTTCCATTTCTGCTGACATAAAGACACTGACGCAGGGGAGCAATGAAATAGTTTTGACGTGCCTTTTACTCTAGATACTCGGCAGAGCAAAAGCCTCCAGCCACTTGGAAGAGGCCTGGAATATGCTGCTGGGAAATAATTGCTGCAGAGTCACGTTTAAACGCGAAACGCGCATCACAAGCAACACTTACGCGTTGGAGACTTGGACATCGTGCCAGCTCTTAGACAGGTTTTGCTTTAACCCGTCCAAGGGAGTCAAGCCCAGCTTCCTCTTCAGCTCCCCACAGTGCCTCTCTTTAGCAGCCAGAACTTGCCTGAGAGTACCGATTTCTTCCTCCACCTTAGAGAGAGGCAGAGGTTTGTCTTACATCACAGTTCGGTAAAATTCTGAAAATTAAGCCAGCTTTCTGCCCCCCTCAAACCAGCAAGATCTCATTAATAGGCATTTAAAGAACTGACAGGAATTCGGGCGCACACAGACCAATTCAGCTGAACATGAACGATGCTGGAATGGGAGGGCGGCAGCTCAGACTCCGACTGGGAAAGCACCCATCCAGGTCACTGTACTGGAGACTTAATGGCACCACGATGAGCAGAACTCACTCCCAGCACCGCCATTTCTACAGCAGATAAACATCAGCTGCCAAACCTTACTAATTAAGGTTCCTATCTTATGGTTATTTTCCTCTGATGTCATGAAAGCAAAGAGTTTTTCCTCCAAGATCTTTCTTGTGACATTTTCAAAGCACTCTGGAGCTGTGTCTGGGCAGAGCAGGCTCGGTTCTGCTGCGACTGCAGCTCACCAGGATCTGCGTGGCCACCCAGAGCAGCAAAGCCCTCGCTTGCCAGAACTTGCAAGAGAGTCTCAAATGAAAGAAAGGACTGCAGAAGGACAGCTGCAATTATTTCTGGCTACATTTCAGACAGAAATTATAAACTGGCCTTTAAATCCCAAAAGGTGCCCAAAATTTAGGACATTACATTACAAACTCTCAGCTCTTCAAAAGCATATAGGCACCAAAAATAGCTGGCTATAACACGTAATAAATATTTAAGAGAAAAAGCAAGCATAAGTGGTCCATTGTTTCAGCTTCCTAAGGAAAAATGAGTTTCTTTTGCATACCACTTGCCTAAAGTGTTTTCTTGCTTCAAATGGAGGTAAAAGCCTAGACTAAGCCGCGTATTTCCTCAGAGCTCTAAATTAAGTCGTTCTGGGAAAAAGCACGCAACACACCACAGTGTTTGAAGTGTCTGCCAGCTTTGTGTGTTTCAACAATTAGCTGAGAGATCCAAAGGTTACACCGCTGTAAAATTAAAATAAAACAACGCGAGCCCTGCTCCCACGGCTCCCCTTTCTTTTCTTTTTCCTTCTTCTTCCTTCCCAGCAGAACGCAAGGCCCCCCGTTACCTTGGCGAGCTCCGATCTCAACTCCTCCTCTTCAGCAAGAGTCAGCCCTTCGGGCGCGGAGGTCCTGGCCGAAGCCGCGCTGTCCACAGGGACATCCGTCATGGCATCGGCCAGCAGACCTTTGTTGGGAGAGTTAAGGTTGATATCTGCCACAGACAAGGAGCAGAGGGCAGACGGAATGAGCAGCCAGCAAGCGCAGCGCGTTATGCAAACCTGGGCAGCCCGACGGGAAAGGTGAACAGCGGGGCTGTGCAGAAAGAGGAAGAGAAACCTCCCGTGGGCTTTCCTCCACCAGAACCCACAGAAGCACCGGGCTCTGCCCAATAGCTCCTCTGCCCGGCACCGGCTGCGGGGCGGGGAACGGGCACCGGGAGGGGGGAACGG
>WHYT01013406.1:0-62424 GCA_009806455.1 Tetrax tetrax | reverse complement strand
GAGGAGGAGGAGGCGGAGGAGGAGCCCGGGGCCCGGCCGCCCCGCACAGCCCAGCCGGCCGGCCGCCCAGCCGCAGCCATGGCGGAGCAGACCTACTCCTGGTGAGCCGCGGGGCTGCGGCCGGGCGCCGGCGCTGCGGGCCGCGGGGCGGGGAGGCGGGAGGGAGCGGGCCCGGCCGCAGGGGGTGTTCCGACCGGGGCTCCTTCCTTCCGGCCGGCCCGGGGACGAGCGGGTCCCCGCCGCGGGGATGGGGCCCCGAGCGGGGCGGGGGGCGCAGGTGCGGGGAGTGGCCGGGGAGCCGGCGCCGCGCCTCGGGTCTGCCGGTTGTGGGCTGCGGTGGGGGCTGGGGCATAAAGGGAGCTGGTGGCCGAGGGGCCGCGGCCTGAGGTTTAAGCGCGGCTGAGTAGGAGGGATTAGGGGGAAGGGAGGAGGGACGTCGTGCGAGTGAGGGAACGGGGCGGCTGGGCTGTGAGGATCCCCCCCGCTGGCAGCCGGGCGGTGGGAGAGGATCGCTGTGAGCATTAGTGTGGCTGTCATCCGCCCCTGTCCCGGAGGTCTCCTCAGGTGAGCTGGATCTCTGCATGGGTAGAGCTGGTGCACAGCGGTCAGGGACGGTACCTGCTCTCACGTCTGCGAGGCTGCAGGTGATCTCTGCCTGAAGGGAGATTTATGTCAGTATAGGCTGGCTGGTACGTCAGTGGCATGTGTGTGTGTTTTCACCTAGTGACAATAGGCTTGTTCTGTGTACAGGAAATAGAATGAGGAGGAAGAGACCAGTTCCTGTGGGAAGACATGAAGTATAGCAAATGAAAGTAGAGGGCATTTTTTTCTGTGTCCTGACACTGTCTCGGGCCTAGCTGGCAGTGCATCAAAGAGACAAGGTTCAGTTTCTTCGTGGGTTTTTTTTTTGTATTGTCACAGATCACAACCGAAATATCTCAGATAATTTACCTGTGCATCAGCGCTATTGACCAGACCACTGCAGCAATTTGCAATACTCTCACTGCATTTTAAATCCATTCCAGTGATAGCAAACAGAGTTGTTCCTTATATTAAAAAAAAAAAAAAGTTATGATATCTGTATTAAAACAGGAGTTAAATCCTAGTGTGTGCTGAATGTGGAGAAGGGATTCAATATGCAAGGAATATTGCTGTTCTGAATGGTTCTGGAAATCTTTTCCATTACTTTTTCAAAACTTGGAACCCAGTGGGAATTTCTGTTCTGCCACATGTTGAGACTTTGGCAGCCTCTTCTCCCATCTTCTATCACTTCTCTGTCAAGAACCAATATACATGTTGACCGTTTGCTTTTTAGATGTTCTTATTTTGTTTCACAAGCTCAGTTCAGGCAGTGATCTGCTCTACTTTGAAACAACAGCAAAAAGAGAACTTTGACTTAAAGGATTGACTAAGTGTTGTTACAGTAAGTGAACGTTGGTACAGATTTAGGCAGTTTAATGTAGTTCAATTAGATGTGTCTAGTGAACTATTGTCTTAGTGTGTTTTAATTGCAGAATGAAATTACGAATTTGTAAACTACTCTGGGATTTGTCAGCTTTCTTTAAAAAACTAAATGAAATAAAATGTCAATTGTGCATTATTTTGGCCTTTAACTCCCTTGCTTTTTTTGAATAAGTGTCTTTGCCATAGTAGTATTCTAAAGGAAAGGTTTTTAACAGAGACTGAGAGGAGGATTAACTCTTCTTTAGGTTTCATATTTTAGGGGAGTGAAGTTGGGATTTAAGTTGTTCCTCACTGCTTGCTAGGTGGATTACAAGAACGGTAGTTCTTTCTTACAGTATTGAGGTTGTAAGAAAACAAGGGTATGAGACGTACATCTCAAAACACTGTAATTTTGTGTCTGTATTCACTAATTTGTCCTCATGTTTTTGAGGTTTCTGTCACTTTGCATTTTGACCCGTGATCAGCATTGTCTGGGAGCCATGGAAAGAGTAAAAATCCAGTTTTGGACTGAGGAGTCCTGTTCTGTAACTTGCGCGCTCTTCTCTGTGGATGCATGTTTAATTACTTACACTTCTAGCAACAATCTTGTGTTTTGTTTATTTTTAATTATGGTAATGCAGCTCAGCATGAAATTGGCTGCTGCTTTAGTGCTTTTAGGAAAAATGTGCATGTTGTCAACGAGGAGACCGGCACTTCTGTAAAAGAATTGTACAGAATTGTGTCCAGTAATTAGTGCTGTTGTACGGTTCTGAAGTTGGCAGATCGCACCCTGTCCGTTGCTGGACCCGGTCATTTTTTCTGTGTTGCAAAGGCTTTCTTGGAACACGTGCTTTCCGTGTTCCTCAGGGTAGTGCCTAGCTGCTGTGCAGATACTTTATTTGACATCTGCAAATATGTAATTTGACATTAAGAAAAGTCCTTTCACAGACCTATCTTTGTATAGATGTAAATTGGTTCCTGACCCTCCTAGCGCTTTCCTTTTGTCCAGGAGTGTGAGGCTTGATTACGCCTGTTTTTGTGCATAACTATCAACATGCATCATAGAATCGCTGTAGCTTCATAAGATATGATGAAGGTTTATTTTGGGTTTAATTTTTTTTTTTTTAAATTGTCTCAGATGTGTTAGAAATAGCTTGTAAAAATGCAAGCTATGCTTACTGGACATTAACACTTAGGCAAAATAGGGGTTTTCTCAGTGATTGACATCTCTGTGAATGACTTGTTTTTGAAGAGATGAGAACTAATTCTCATTTTGCTATATTTATTGTTTTGAAAGCATACATCTGAGATTTTAAAGGGGGTTTATATTTTTCTTTTAATTACCAAAGGAAGTGGATTGCAATTACTTCCTTTTATTAAGTTATTGTAAGAAGTCCGTACTTAAGCTTTTTCCCTGTGACTTTCAAAATTTTAAATACATAAGTTGTCTTGTCACACCATTCATGTGAGTTATTTCTTGCCACAACCTCATCTCCTTTTTTTCTTCAGTAATGCCCACAGTTATAACAATCTGTACTTTTATTTAACTCATTTTTAATCTCTTAAATAGTCTTGCTGACCCAGTATTTCAGATACGTGTGTTATCCCTGAAAGAAGGATCTACTGAGAATTTTGCTGGTGAAACTGAATACTGTCATCCTGGAAAAACTAATTTTAATATGAAATGTGAGATAAGTGCCAGATGGAAATACTCTTTCAAAGGGTCTGGACTTTTTTGAAGAAGAAGAGTGTTTGAATAAAATGCTTGTCAGTAGTGAGTAGAGAAACTCTCTTTGTCAAGAACCTGCAATAACAGAAGGAAGTTACAAGGGCTGTGTATTATTCTGCTGTTACTCAAATCTGCAAGCCATAGAGGAATGTGACTGCTGCATCGCAAGGTTGCTCATTATTTTCTAGACTAAATGCGTGCTGAAATTAATTTCCTGCAAGTGGAATGGATTAGAAAAGGAAAGAGGTTGTGGAATACGCGTTTTCCCTTTGCTTCCTGCCTGTACTCCAGCAAGGAAATGGGACTGGGTAGTGACAAAAGTTACTGCTACAACAGAGGAGGGAACAAATATGGGATGAGGTGTTTGCTCATCACCAATGTATACGTGTGAGTACGAGCTTAGTAAATGTCAAGGATTTTCTCTTCAGGCATCAAGCTATTGGTAGTATGACAGCAGATGAATATGGAAGCAGCAGAATCATGACTTTGTGAAATACTTGCTCTTTCTCTAATTTCTAGCGTCTTGTGGTGAGATTTTTGTGCTGGAACATATTTAGAGGGCACAGCAGCATGCGTATCTTGTTTATCTCCAGTTGGTAGGTGTTTAGTGTTTCTCAAGGCCTGATGTAATACCCACTCCCTTTTTACTGTTGCCCAGTCTGGCAATAGAGATTGCTTTGTTCTTTTTTTGCCCTTTGAATGCTCAGAAGATTTTCACAGCTTCCTTCATATGTGAAGAGGACAAGGAGATTTCTACACCAAAACCAAAGACACTTGTAATTTTTCCTTTCCCAGAGCATTGTATAAGAGTAATATGGATTGCAATGTGTGCGTGTCCTGTCAGGTTGGTGATTAGGAGACAGACTGGGAGAGTAAGCTGCTGTATTGAGTCACTAATCTTAAAAACAACTGAACTCCCTCTTAAATGTTTTAATCAGTGGAATGATTCTTGTATTAGCCATCAAATGTTTGATGAGTGAAATGGTGATATATTTAGAAACTTCTCTACGTAATGCAGAGTGTGCAAATTAAGTCTAATGATGTGTCAGAGTAATCAATAAAGCTCCTGGTTCTGGAATATGTGTAAGTGTACAATACTGTCTTTGCTTCTGGGAGAGTTCAAATTGGTTGGTGTTAAAAGTCTTTCTAGATTCAGAGGTCTGAGAATTTGCTTTCATTGCATTAAGCATTTAACGTGTTACTGCCGTGAATTAAAATGCAGTCTCTTCCAGAAGATTGAGGGAGTGCTTTAAAGTCTTAGTTGGCTGGATTAGATGTGTATGTGGGAGGGCAGGGAGTAGGAGGAGCTACAGCTTGTTGACAGAACTTGTCAAGTACTAGTAAAATAACTTTTTGCATTCAAGATTTTTTACTTGCTTTGCTCAGTTTAGGTTGAGAGACCTTAACTGACTAATTAAGGTGTTTTGAGGATGGGAGGCGGTTTACAGCAGAAACAAAACTCGTCATTCACCTGAATTTTTGACGTATTGCACTTTTTAGGTGACACATTGCAAAACATATAGATGAAATTCCATGGTACATTCTGTCTAAAATCTTTCATGAAAGCTTGGCATACAAACATGGAGTTTGGCCTTCATCTTACGTTTTTCAGGAACTGAAATTACCAGCCACATTCCATTTTAACAATTGCTAGAAGCCTTCTGAGGACAAGGATGTCATTGTATGAATGCGTGTGAGTATGCGGCGTCAGAAAAGTGACTTAAACATCAGTAAATTTGAGAATATCAGGTTTATAGTTAATACGTTTGCCTTTCAGTACCAGTCAAACTTTACTGGTTTGTTATCCTCCCTCTAGCTTTTACTATCTCAGACTGCATGTCATGCAGGCAGGACTCTGTCTGCAGCACTGGACTGAAAGACACATAAGGCAAAGAGCATGGGATTAGTTGAAGCTGCAGTTACTTGAAGGTGCATATATATAATAACTCTGACTAGCAAAGGGAGAAAACTTTTCCCACTTCAGTGCAAAGGCTGTGTTTACTAATATATTCATAGTTCTTCAAGAAAAAAATTGAAAGTGAAGAACATAAATCAATATTTTCTTGGTTCTGTTGTGCAGTACTTATTTTAATTAAGATTTTTGTCAGTTCTGCCTTCAGCCTTTTCAGGATATTGTGGCAGTGGAAGTCAATGGTTCATTGCTTTTTACCCAGTGATTGGAGAACTCGTCCAGGATACAGGAGATCAGTTCCATCCCCCAGCATTTCTGACCCTCCATCTCTCACCTTCCAGGGGAGTGCCCTCATTGCCAAACTGTGTGTCCCTTTAAAGCTGTGTCACTTCGTATGGAATACTGTAAATATTTGCTGGGCCAGGGAGCAGGCATGCCTTTCTGCCTTAAGGGTCAAAATACTAATTTGGAATTGGCAGGGACCTGGGTTCCACTTCCTGCCCTGATTAAAGTGTAGTTTGAAGACTGAAGGGGCTGTAGTCTGTTGGGGTAGTTCAGGCTGCTTTTCTAGAGATGAAAGTTTGAATTCCCACAAACAGAAGATGACCTGAATATGATTTCCTGTGTCATTAAGTGAGCGAGCTGTGAGGTATTTGGATCTACAATTATCACTACCTTTTCTTGTCGTTTGTGTCAGGCTTGGTGAACCTGAGAGCATCTTTTTCTTCTACTGAAGGGTGTGATCCAATAAAGTAGTTGCTTATTTTGTGCACTTTGGGATTTTGGTATGAGTTAAGCAACCTGACGCTGTTGGAATTTGAGGAATTGTGTGGAGACCACCAGACAGGCCATGTTAATTGAAGATATTAAGTTCTTCTGAGATTAGATGTGTTTTGGTGAATACCACAGTTTTAAATACTAGATTCAGTTGCTGAGATCTCTGTCACTAATAGTTTATCACTGAAACACAATGCAGAAAAATGTGTACTTCTGAAACCTGCCTACAAGAAGTACTTTTAAATATGTGTTATGCTTTTTAAAATGTAGTAATTTCGATTTTCTAAAATTTGGAAGAGGTGCAGAATGGATTCTGGTCTTTTTTTAGTATCTCAGCTATTTTATTTCATTATTTCGGTAATAAAGACGTTATCAACATCTCTGGCATAAGTGCCACCATCTTTACTGCCCTTTCACATTTAGTGATGACTCTAAGCATTATAATATACTCTAAAAGCAAATAATTGACACAAGTCATTTAGTCAAACAGTCTAATTTAATTCTGGTGACCTCTGAGTAAAGTTTCCAGGAAGAACCAAGGCTGAAATTGGTAGAAAAAAAAACATTGTGCACATTTTATTTTTGGTGCTACATTGCTCTAGTGTAACTGATTAAGATTAAAATTTGAAACTATTTAGCCAGTTGTGTGGGTTGAGTGAAGTGGAGTGAAACACTAATGTGCTAGCTGAAATGGATCCAGGCAATCAAACTGACTTCGAAAGGTATGATTTAATAAGATTAATGGAGCATATGTGTCATTGCAACATTTCCTGATCCCCTTTCTCCTTCTTTAGTTCTTCCAAGTGTGCTAACACTGGTGATGTGTTCTCCTGCGTCTTTCACAAGTAGTGTCCGTGCTTGAAGTACTCTGATCTGCCAGCCCAGGGCTCTCCTCTCGTGTGCCATCCCTACAGAAGCTCAACTCTCATGATACGTTAAGCGTCTGTCTGTCCTCCAGAACCACCACAGTGACATTATCCTGGAACTGATTAATTGTGTAGCTGTTATGCTCTGATCTTCATTATTAGATTCTGTTGAGTATTTCTTTTTAGGGCCTGGTCTAAGCCCCAAGTCCCAAATTCCCTTGGATAGCCTCTGTGTCTGGATGTTACATGAAGTGGCATGGTGTAGACAGGAGGGTCAGAAAGTAAGACCATTCTGCTGACTTTTTGGAAACATATTCTGTAACTGATAACTAATCAATGAAACTAGAACATTTTTAATATCCTACGACAACAAGTATTCAAAATAATAAATATACACATGAGACTATCCTTACACTTTGCTTGTAGGGGGACAGAGTTTAAGGATGGAGTGACTTTTTTTTTAAGGATGTCAGAACAGAGGTTCTTTAAAATCTTCACAGCTAGTGTCTTGATGTAGAGAACACACTAATAAAATTTTATTCTCTATTGCACAGTCTTGTTCTTAAGAATTCTCCCTTATTGCTGAAGTTGCATACGTAGAAGCTGGAAAGATAAAATTTTATCTTACAGTTTGTACATGGTAGCATTTTCCCTAATCAATGGAATCTGAAAGGAAAGTGGTGGTGGTTGACTCTCATTTCGTCTCTCCTTCTTCCTTCTGAAAACAGTATTTTCTTCTCTGTCTGTCAGGTTTGGATGTTATTCCTTCACTTCCTGTAGCTTGTTCATAGGCTTTTGACACAAGAAAGTATTTTCCCATGCAGCACTGGTATGTAGCTAAAGACTGTGAAATGATTCTCTTCCACTTTTACGGCTTAGCCGCATTTCTGCAGGTCTCCACAACAGAGGTGGCGTGGGGGAAGCAGGAGGAGACCCAGGGGGTTCCACCCTCTGTTCACACACAGTCTCTAACTTTAGGCATGGGTTGGCAATCTTACCTGCAGGAATAGGCTTGAATCTAGATTATTCTTCAGTCCAGCTGCTAAAAGGAAAGAAAAAAGGGCTGTACAGTGTGGACTACTGGCTTTTAAAGCTGAGCCTCCTCCAGTGTTCTGGTGTTATCGATTAGTTCTACCCAGTCAGTGCTTTTCTGCTTGCCACTTTCAGTCTGGAAAGCCCAACTTTACTTCTTCATTCCTATGGACTCTCCTGGTTTTGGACACAGGTATCTTTAAAAAGGCCTTTTGTTCATCTAACAACTAGCCAGAAGATAATCTATAGTAAATTTGCAATGATACATAATTAAATTTAAATTGCTGTAAAAGTTTGGCAGAAGTTTACAGAGGTCAGTAGAAGTGTCCAGAATTAGTAGCGTTCCAGTGAATCACGAAAGTTTGGGAACTCTTTGCTTACACCGGTTTCTCATGTCAGTAGCACCACAAATAGCAACTTAATGCTAGATAGGCAAAAGCGCTGTACAGGTGGGTTTGTGGTGCAGCTTGGATTCAGGTGGCACAGAAAATCAAGTGGTCTCAGCATGTAAATTTGGTGCACCTGTCTCTACAGCAGCAACACACAGTTGTGCAGGGGGTTTCTCTACACAGGTTAAGCTAGCAGCAAGTGCCTATCCTCAAGGGTTTTTTTCTCATTTCAGTAGTTACTTGCATTAATAAGTTCAGCTTACCCCACTTGAGATAGCATACCTTGGGCAAGAGCGAGCATTACGAAAGGTCTGAGCTTTGCGGTGCTGTGATTAGCAGGACAGAGGTGAGCACAGCAGCTGAGTTACAGCTCCACCGCACTCATACTTCTGGTGTCTGTGGCACTTAGCAATCAGTCATCCCTTCTTCAGCTGGATCACTAGCTCCAATTTGAAACTTGCTTTGAATTTATTTGGAAACTTCTGTAATGGGTAGAAATTCAACAATGGATTCTGAATAATCACTGTAATTAGGATCAACCAGCTGTTGGTACAGTGATGTTGGATGTATGAGACCAAAGCTCAGTGGTGTGTTGTTACAGAAAGGACTATTTTTACTAGTATACATTTGTCACTTTTAAGGCTACAGCTGTGATTTATCTCACCATCATCTGTGTCAGACTCACTTGGCATGATAAAATAGGTGTAGCTTGACTTTGACTTATTTAGTCAATGGGAAGTCCCCTTTCCAGGTGACTGTTAGCTAAAGGTGAAATAGCAGAGGCAAATGGAGCTGAATTATATGGATTTCTGTAGCCTGTACTGCAGACTGGTGAGATGAGGTACCTCTGTGTCTTGCTTTCTAGGTTTGATGGCACAAAGTCATTCTGGTGTGTTTTAGAAGTTCAGATTGATGGTCTGTTTGCTGGAGGAAAGCTTATCTGCTCTGTGAACTCTTTCCTTGAGATGGCTGATCCTATACCTTCACTTGAAAAGCTGCTCTGAGAAGTTGTCACAAAAGGCTGAAAGCTCTTGTGGGGAATATTATGATCTCTGTAGGATTTTGAAGTAGAATCTAATTAAGCTTTATGTTGAAAATAGTTTAAAGAGCTTTTTTTTTTTCTTCAAAAAAAAAAGGATATTTTAAAGCTAAATAGTGAAGAGCTGGACTTTTTTTTTGTTTTTTCTTATTTTCTGCTAACTTGACTACTTTCTAAAGCAGATGCAGCTGTAAGCAGTTTCAGATGGTACAGAACAGAAAGAACCTCTTTATCATACTTAAGTGCCTTGTAAGAACCCCAATGTTAGTTTTCCAGTTAGTTATCTTTATTTTTTTTTATGTTTTTGCAGATGGAACATAAAAAAAGAGCTACCTTAGAGCTAAATCGAAAGATGAAAAAAAGACTGACATAAAACAGAAATACTTCTCTGCAGGGTGCTTTGCTGGAAGGAGTTTCATAAGATTCCCAAAGCACCCTCTCTAAAGAGTGTTCCTACTTTTTGTTGTTGTCACAAAGGTTTTGAGATATTTGGGCTAGTATTTGTTGAAAACAGTCTCTGTCTGTTCCGTTGCTGCCTGTTTTTTGCGCCTGGAACTGAAATTGCTACCTTAAGCCTGACACTCAAGTGTGTTAATGTACTGTGCTTGTCTTGCACGCAGGTTGAAAGGCAGAGATCAGGCCGCGTCCAGTCGATCACAGGACGATATCTCTCATGTATGCGATGTGTTTATCTGTGAAGTGGCCACATTTGTTACTGTCAAGACTTTTTTTTTTGAGTTTGCCTCTTAATTGCAGGTAGCAAGAGCAGGGTGCCTCTTTTGATGGGCTGTATTTTGTATTTTCATGCCAACCAAATCCCCTCTCTTCATTTTGTGCAGTTGTGAATAGTTATGTTCACTTCAGAGTCTCACCAGCCATCACCTGACAACATTATTTTGTCTTGATACAGACCCGACATGATGAAAGCTGCTTCACTCTGGCTAGACAGACTGGCTGCTCTCTAGCTTTGACTCATACAGGAATGTACTTTCAGTATTGTCACTGAAGATTCATAGTTTGGTGCCGATGGCGCTAACTCATTCTTTTATGGAATGTTTACAAAAATAGTGTTCAATTCTAACCAGGCGTGTCATGATGAAGTATGTGTCATAATCCTGTACTGTGCAGTAAGTCAACTCATCAATAGCACTCGGAGCTGCTCGTTCTGTATGACAAGGTCACATTGATCAATTTGACTTTGGTTTTGGCTTGTTGATTGTAAGGCTTGGTTATTAAATGCTTTGATTAAACTATTAGTCATTAGTTTTATTTTTTTTTTTAGCTGACTTCTGAATATGTTGCTAAAAAGAGTTTGGATTTCCAAGCACATAATCAATGAAAATACTGGCCTAAGTGTCAAAGATATGAGGTGTGGTTTTGTTTTGGTTTTTCAAGTCAACAGTAGAGTCAATATAGACAATATCTTCTTTTCTGACTTTAGTGATAAAAACAACCAACCTTTTCTTCTGATTAGAGAGCCTACAAGATTTTTAATGTTAAAGAAACAGAGAAAATCAAGATATTCTATATATTTGTAACTTAAGTACGGAAATAGCTGTGGAAGTTAAACCTAGAAATAAGAAAAAAAAAAAAGTTTTTTATACTGGGATGGAAAGACACATTTTGCCTAGGAAGCAATGCAGCATTTGGATCAATATCCTCCAAACCTGAGAGGACTTCATAATGTCCTTTTAGGTTAGGTCTTGGATGAGTGTTCTTTTATCAGTTTGTCCAGCTGCATTTTTGAATCTGTGTAAACTACAAAGTGATGATACTTAGTTGTTGAAAGAGATAGAGATCCTGGGGTGCCTGCTACGGTATGTTCATGGGACCTGTTCTAGGACTTAATTTAATTCTTGCCGGTAGTGCCTGCATATGTATGTGTTAAACTTTTCTGTAGCACTCTACCAAAACACCTGTATCTTGCAGATAAACCAGTTGTGTGGTTCTGGTATAAGTAGTCTTGCACCTTTTTGGTCTCTGAACCACTGTGAAGCTTCAGTTGTTGTATTTCCTTTATGAGGAGGCAGTGACTTACCAAAGAGCTGGGATTTGCAGCATGTTCTGCTCTGCTTGATCAGCTCTATCGCTTACAGAAATAAACCTTATGAGTGTGAATAAACACCTTTTTTATTAGGCCTTGGCTCCAGTGAGTATTACACTCCAGACAGAACAAGGTTATTGGAAGAATATCTGTACTGCTGGGTCTCAAAGCAAAGTTGCAAAGTCCAGAACTGGGCACAGACTTTGTGATGATCTGGGGCAGGTTGCTCTCCTGGAGTGAAGCTTTGATTACAGCCTCAAGATGCCTGTGCAAGACAAGGAGCAGGGCTACAGTGAGAGGCTGGTGGTAAAGGATGGAGCTGGTCACGAGGAGCATAAGTTAAACAGGTATATGCAAAGAATGTTTTTAGGTAATACTTTGGAGAGTCCATCCTGAGTGGCCTAACCAGCTCTCTGTAATTTATGTGTCTTGAGTGAAGCTGTACACCTTGAGGAGGACCAACTTCATCTTCTGATTTAGGCTTCTGGCTAAGATCAAATATATCAATTAAGCAGTAGTATTCCTTTGTGTGCTTGTAAGGAAACCTGCTCTACTTTTTTTGGTGTGTTCTTCTCTGTGTTGCTTCAGGTAGAGATACTTACTTGGGTCTGAATTTTTTTGTTTTAGTCTGTTACCTGCCTTCTTCCATAAGAAGTCAGATTACAGGTTTGTTAAGATTGATTGTCTTAAATATTTACAAATTCTTTTTGCTCAGTGTCTTGTTTCCTCTACAAGCAAAGTGACAAAATGATTACATATTTGTTTTACAGTGCTTCACAATAAAATTTTCAAGGTGCGGTCAGTTATTAGGTCCTCAGAGGCAGCACAGCTTGTCTCCTCTCTAGTGCTGGATTATTTGTCCTTTTCAGTTGAGGGGTGCCTCGTTAGCTCTTGATGTAGCAAACTGAGCAGTCACTTCAGTTTACACAACTGAGACACCTCAGCAGGCATCTGACCACAATGGCCATACAAAATCTGCACTTGCTTGAGCGAGGTGCCTGAAGGACAGTCTCAGCACAGCAGTGCTGCTGTGAGGCTCTGCCCTTTGCGCTGGGTTTTCTCTTGCAGAATATTGCAGGCTAACAGATGTACAGGAATTTCCCTGCATATCCTGAGAGTCCTCTATTTCATTGCCCTTTTTAACTGCTTGCTGGCACCATGACAACAGTCATATTCTGCATATGATCAGATGTTGGTGAGCGTGGCTGGGATGATGTGCCTTGGCTCAGCTGCGTTAGATTGACTTAGCCCTGCATCTTGAGAGGGTGTCTGATACTTGGGTAATGTGGCTGTAAGAGGAGCATGAGGAGGGAGGTGAAGTTGGGCTATTAGTCGTATAGAGTGTTTAACTTGGGCTGTCTTATTTAGAAAAATGCCATTTCTGGACTCAGATGACTGACGATGTCTGGGACAAGGCTAAATTGCATTACTAGAAGACAGGGTGTGTTTTCTTATGTTAAAGACTCAATTGTCTGGAACCTAGTTCAGATAACTTACTGCTTCAGTTCTGGAAAGCACTAATATAGTTACCTTTCATTATGATAAAGTGTGAAAATTTGTTACTCCTTGTTGTTAAAGTAGCATTGAATTTACTGTTTATAGTTTAACTATGGGAAGTTTTTGTAATGGAATTTTTCGGTGCTATTAGGAAACTTGCTGTTGAGTATCCTTTGTCTTGGTACTGCATAGGAAATGGATAGCTTTGAATGATCAGGATTCCAGAACTCCATGGCAATTCTATTAATAGGATCTATATGACTAATCTGGAAAAGCTGCAGTGTCTTTCGAAATTTAGACCTGTTTGTTAAAGTGAGATAACAGAATCTCCTGACCCGCCTCCGGACACTGAATAATGCCCCCAATCATCTGAAGAGATCCAACTTATCCTGCGTTTCTCTGGCTTATTCTTTTGCTGGCAATTTGTGTCAGAGAGAGGAACAAAGGAAATAATTTTAAAATAGCTGTAGGAATGATATGAATTGATGTTTCTTAGAAAGTATGGTGCATTATCAAGGGAGTGATGTCTCATATTTTTTCCATGCAAGCTATGCAACACGGTAAATTCAGGCAAAGATTTAGATTTTCATAAGACTGTGGACACCTGAGGATAGTGACTCTGCAAAATGCCCAACTAATAGAAATTCATAGTGCTCTTATTTGGGAAACAAAGGTTGCTTTAAGTAGTAGACGTTTTGTAACTAAAAGTGTCTTCAGTATATAATATGTTGAGAGATTTTTTTTTTTAGAAATCAGTGCTAATTGGATTTTTTTCTTGATGATGGGAGGGCACCTCAGTTAAATTTCTAGCATGTTTGTAACTAAGCTTCTCCCTCTCCTCTTTTTTTTTTTTTTTTTTTTTTAAATCTTGTGTTACTAAGCTTAAAGATAGGCCACCTCCTAATTTCTGATACAAGGCAAGTGGAGAACATGAGGCCAAATGGTACTAAAAATCCTGCATAACTGTAATACTGTTTGCAATTTTCGTCATAAAAATAGTAAGTTACAAAAACTCTCATAAGTAGAAAAATGTGAAGGGAGTGGCTGAGAAACCCTTTATGTAACTGTTGGTCGAATTTAAGATCCGTATTGTTATTTTCCTGACATTAAGAGAGAACTGGAAGTCCTTGGTCTCAGCAGAGTTTAATGCCAAGGTAACAGGTTACCTGCTTTGCTTATTAACAAGCCATTGTGTTCTGTACCACATGTAATTTTCACGCTAAGACATATTCCACCTCTATAGCCAAATTGGGAGTTCTGAGCTGGTATGTGCTCCTGAATCTGGATCTTCTGTTCAATTTGGGATGTAGCCATTAGTCCGGCAGTTTGTCTAAATAGCAGCTTTGCATTGCATATGCTGGAGTTGAAAATATTTCTATTATATCCCTTCTTGGACTCGTTACTGTGAAGTGCTCATCTCAGAAAATACAAGCAGCGTTACAGACCATTAGTGTTAGCAAAAAATTACTATACTAACTGTTAAAGGACTCTCCTTAAAAAGAAGTTCCGTGTAACTAGTCATTAAACTTGTCTGTATGGGCAGTTAGCTCTGGGCAATTCTGTGATGCTTTTTCTGGCTTATTTGTTTATTCTGACACTTCAAATTGTTTGGTTTATTTGCTGATTATGAAGAGAAATATTTCTACTGTTCTAGAACATCCTCTGTTTTAAGGAGTTAAGAAATTTGAGCTGGCTTTTATAGTGTCACTTGACTATTCCAAATTGTTCTGGAGAAAGAATGATTGACTGGAAGCACTAAACTTAAGTTTATTAATTAAATTAAACTATATACACGAACTTCAGGAAGAGCTTCTGTACTTCAGGGCATTCACTTGGACTAGTTTTGTTTGTTTGTTTAGGAATTCATAATTGTTTAACTTCTTTCAAGAAAATAATTTCTATTGACTGGCTTATGCTCCACATGGATGTCTGTAACCAAACGCTGCGGACATTGCTGTTTTACTACACTTGCCTGTGACAATTGTCTGAACATTAAGTTAGGAAACTGCCACAGACGTACTAGGATATTTCCAGGCTCAGTTGCTTCCATTTCTCATAGCTCACCATGAGCAGGCTCATAGTGTTCATATAACTGTATTGTGTTTTGTGAAGGAATTTTTCATTTGTGCAGCAGTCTGGGCTTGGATGTGGTGGAGATGCTTATATTTTTGTTCGTCTTTTGCTAGTAATGTCTCAGGTGGTGTATCTGTAGCCAGTGTCTTCTGTTTGAACTTTCAGGGAGTTAATCATTCTGTGCTTTGATTATTTCCCTATTACCACGGCAAATAATTCATGCTGCTCATTAAGACGCTGTTAGAATCACACAGAAAGATGGGCAGGTAAAAAATACAGCCTACTTATGCTCACAATTTATCTGTCTTACAAATTTGTAGAACAGTTATTGCCAAGGTAGCTCAGTTTACAAATGAAAATGTAGAACCTTCTGATGCATGGTACCTGCCTGCTGAAGGGCAGAGCTGCGTATTTCAAAGAGCCTTGTTTTGTCTGGTGGATGTGGAGGGATGTGGCTAGCAGAAATATCTTGGAAGTTGCACTGTGCCTGGAACTGGATTTGTGTTCCACCAGAGAGAAATGCATTCAGAGAGACCCCTCTGATTATTCCTGAGGGCCTGAAACTGGGAGGGCCATGAGTTCCTCAGTAGCTGGTAACTGGCGGTTTCGTGCTCAGCAAAGTTTCTCATGCTGATCTCAGAAAGCAAAAGGAACCGACTTTGTAATTGTGAAATGAATGGGAAGTCATTGCAGAGTCTGGGAAGTAGGTGATAAATCCAGCAGACTATTTTAGTGTTGGTTGGACTTCAAAGAGAAATTAGGAGGCTTAATTAAGGTATGTGTTAAACATCTGGTAAGTATCAACACTAGAGAAAACTAATGGTAGTGTCTTTGTTGTTCACATCTACTACTGGAGACTCCAAAACTAATGATAATTCTGTGGTACGCT
Source organism: Tetrax tetrax (assembly GCA_009806455.1). Lineage (NCBI taxonomy): Eukaryota > Metazoa > Chordata > Aves > Otidiformes > Otididae > Tetrax > Tetrax tetrax. The sequence goes on along the minus strand of WHYT01013406.1, from coordinate 46,734 downwards.
GTGGCTGCATATCACAAGCCAGATGTGCTACTTCTGCCTCGTTTCTTTTTCTCATCTTACAAGTAATAGATTCAATTCTGTCTTGTCTGATTTGTGGTGGGTAATTCGTGTACTCTTTCCTTCAGAAAAAGTTATTACTAATTCTCATTTAATGTAAAAAGAAAATCATCAACATTGCAGATGATAGAGTGAAAGATATCTCCATTGTGGTAGTTTGTACTGCATGATGTCTGTAACTGGGTGGTGCTGCCCATTGCACATGTACTGCAAGAGAAAATAAGATCCCTAATGTTAAAAGAGAAAGTGATTTTCTAGTCTTTCTTCTTCTTAGTAAAATATACTTGTTTTCCTTCGTCAAGGACCCATGTGATTAGATATAAATCCTCCTTCATTCTCAGGAGAGTGGACATTGTGGCTCATACTTTGTTTTGTGAAACAAGATTTCATATACATGATTACGTCTCTGGAATCTTATGTCATTCTCCCCCTGAAAGGAATTGATAAGCAAATTGGCTTTCTAAAACATGAAAGAAGCCTAGAGCAAACTCTTTGTCATCACATTCCTGATCAAATCCAACATTTGCCTTCCACAGAGTTCCTAGTATTTCATAGTGTGTGTGGTTTCCCACAGGGTTGCTAAGGTGAACATAATAAGTGAGAACTGTTGAAAGATAAAAGAATGAGGGCTGGTTTCATCATGCACTGGATTGGGTGAAAACTATTTTGGATTGTATACGTGTTTTGTATGTAGTTTTCCAAGATCATACCTATGTCGATATGTATATTTCTTCCCTTCACAATAAGTTATTCTTCAGAGAAAGAAAATACCAACTATTAAGTAATGTTTACGTAGATTGTTGTGTTCTTACTCATATCTGCTTCAGACATTATAGGATGATTATTCACATCATCTTAATTTTAAACTCCAAATTTAGGACTGCAAAAATACCTGAACTGAACGGAGAGACCAGAGGATAATTGCAAACCCTTGGTAGAAACATACCTCTCTCCACTGACTAAGCAGGGAGCATGGCTTTTTAAATGAAGTGCTTCAGATGTCCTGGGTAGGAGGGCTTGAGTGACCTCTGTGTCCGTTTGCTGCAACACCATTTGACTAAACATCTCAAATTTGTGGAGAGCACGACAGTTGGAAAAAAGGCAAGTGTTCCCGTTTGTCTTCTGAAGTGTCAGCAAGTACTAGTTGCTGTCTGAAACTTCGCTCCCCTTGCACAAATGCAGTCTCGTAAGCATCCTCCATAGTACCACAAATCAGCTGGAGCCCTTGCCATAAGATGTGTGCAGTGAGTGGTGGCTCTGTATGTTTACTATTTTTAGAACTAGTTTGGAGTTGAAAATGTGTTTTCCAAGAGTTGTCCTGTTACAGTAGTTTCTGGAGAGATTAGAGGAAAACATTTGGACAACCCAGTGTTAAATCCTGAATAAAGAAAAGTTCTCTTCAGGTTTTTCATCCAGAAATCACATTCGTCAATTTTTGGTGCTATCTCACATTGGTTGCTGTATCTCAAGATATTGCCCAACTTTGTTCCTTTTACATAATTATTTGCTTTTTCTTGCACTTCAGACACCTTGATTTAGAACTCTCTTAATGAAACAGACAGGAAGAATGTCTTAAACTTTGTCCTGTTTAGATTTTAAACTGCTTAATCCTGCATTTTGCTTCCTTTGAAGTGTTAGAGCAGCTTATGCCCTGTCATCAGCCTCTGCTCGTTTGCAGAGTGGTAGACAGAGAAGCCTAAAGGGAAAGTCTCTTTGTGTGTGTGTTTACGCACGCTTCTTTCCAAATATAGTGACGTGGGACTACAGCCGTGGCTTGTGCCTGCGCTTGGGGAGGCTCCTCTAGCCATGTTTTAGTCCGGCCCTGGAATAGTGTTGTTCTAGCCTACATTTGCTGGGCTTCACAAAAATCTAGTCTGGGCTATCCGGGATCTCTGATGTAAGTCAGAGGGACTTCACTGGGATCTTCACTGGGATCTTCACTGTTGGAATCTGGGAAAGAATAATATCTAATAGAGATAAATTCCAAAGCTCCTTCTGGTTTCTCATCTGGAGGTTTTTGATATTTTCACATACTAGCAGCTATGCAAAAGTGACAGTTAAATGGCTGTACAGTAGGTATTAGTACTTGTGTGTAGACTGAAATCCCACTTTCCGGTGTTGTGTTTTGGTTTTTTGTTTGTTAGTTTGTTTTATTTTTTTTTTCTTCCTCGCTTGGGATGAATTTGAGCACAGCTGTATTTTTTTTTCCTAAATAATTTAACACAGAGCATGAGTTTGTTCCAGCTAGATGTTAATTATAAACTTCAAATATTAAAATTACTTTTCTAACATTCAGAAACAGCAGTACATTTATTATGTATTCTCTGTCTCTGTTTCTGTAAACTTTTGGAATTGATGTCTCTGAATGAAATGTATTTAATTTACTTTTCTGTCTCTTAATTGTGGTATTTGATTTGCAACTTTACACATAGCTGATGAAAGTTAATCACTTACACGTTGATTAAGATAATTTTATCTTTTTGTATTTCAAAAATACAGGATGCACTTGCTCGTGCATAATCTCTTAACTGAAAAAGTCCCCAAACACCGAGCAGTAATGAAATAGTGTTTTAAAACCAGCCTAAAATATATGGTAGTGACATCCACACTGTGCTTTACTTATGCAAAAGTAGTTTTCAAGTGAAATACTAAGGGTGATTAAGTGATATTTTTAAATTATCAGTTTTACTTTGTTTGTCACTGTACATTCAAATCAGAATAATGCTATGGAAGTGAAATAACATTTTAATATCATGGACTGAAAATAGCAGATAGTTTTTAGTTACAGGAACCAAAGCAAAGTGACAACCTGAATGTGAATTAAAATTTAGTAGGTGGCTTATGTATAATAATTAAACTACCAATGAACAAAAATGCTAATATATTTGAATTAGCTTTGTCATTTTGCTGCTATGTTTTTTGTCAGTTCAACTTTTGTTGGAGTTGAGTTTATCTTCTAGTTCTCATGTGAGTGCTTTTGCCTGGAGCGTGCTCTGGGATTAAAGGAGTGTTCCAAGGGTGAACTCGGTTATTTTTGGGAAGGTTAAACATCTGGGTGTTCACTACAAAGCCTTTTCCAGGAAAGCATTTTGTTCCTGAGCAAGAAATATCAGCAGAAATATAAATGCAGTACAACAGCATGTAATCTCAGGCTTCCCAGGGGACTCTGGTATTTCAGACTGGTCTGTTGCTTAAAGTAACTCTGAGGATAACTGGAGGATATTGGGAGGATTTACCTCTGTAGTATTTTTGTAGGTGGCTTTGGAGACATGGGAATCCAGAACAGGAATGAAACTGAGCAGAGGTGCCAGATTAGAAGGGAAGGAATGGTTATGGGGGACATAAGAAATATGTTTATAATGTTTATATGAGCTGTCTTGCAGCCTTGACTATTCAGAATACCGCTTTAAAACTGTATCCTGTCTGCCTAGCTTGAAATTTGAATGGCTAGAACAAAGTCTGGTGCAAATATGCTAATTTGTTTTGAAATGCCAAATTTCAGCAGTACTGATTGCTAAAAAATTGAATTGCATTTGTATTTGAGGAGTCTTTTTCCCCTTTACCAGTTTCTAGGTGCTACTTAGAGAACTGTGACATTCCATTCAATTTCTTAATACATTATGAGTATCTTTAGCTTTATGTTTTTTGTTTTGTTTTTTTTTACTGAAGCAGGAAAACGTAAGATTTTCCAATTTTAGTTAGTCATTATACCAGTTTTCTAATATTATTGATGTTGATGTGATGGCAAATATATTTGTGATGAGAGGCAGTTTTTTTAACTAACTGGTATGTAGATGGTTTACGTACCCCTTGAGGGTTTCAAAACCTCTCGTGTTTAGGTATTGAAAAGCTTATGTCTCTCCAGTTGTGTATTAGCTAGTCTAATAAGAGATCCTCTCCACAAATACTGTTTGATTTTACTTGGACGTGTTATGATAGCATGAGACTGTTGCTGAATTGAAAAGACTATTTTGTTTATTTGAAATGCTTAAATCTGGTCATTCGCTTTAGTTTGTATTTACTATGTGTATTATATGAAAATATGAATTGAAATAGATGCTGAAGGATCAGCATTTAGGCTTCCAGAATGTAAAAATTCCTGGAAAGCTGAGTCCTCTACCATAGCATCAGCAGCATGTCTTCAAAACCACATAGTGTGTGCTTTGTAGCAGGTCCTAGATGCCAAGCATATATTAAGTCACTCTGAGCCTGCTGGTACATAGACGGTCCCTGTCAAGCCCAGTGATTCTGTGTTTGTCCTAAATGGTATTAATTCCACAATCCTTAGGGAAATTATTTTAAGTTAATGTAAAAATTAGAGGCTATTGTTTGTGGGCTTCAGGTTTTATACAAAAGCGTCAGTTTACACTTTTCAAAGCAATTCCGTTAAAGATGGGGAAAAACAGAAGTTAACCTGACTTGTATGTATGAGTTTTCCTTTCTATTCCTGTGGTTGGAAGTGTCATGATTTTTAATAATACCTGAAAATCTGATGTGGCTGCTCCTGGCAGTGCTGGACTGGGCTTCTGTCTGGGTTAGAGTTGTGTTGTTGGAGATTTAATCTGACTCTGCTGTAACATTTAATGAATAGCTAAGTAAAAACATTTTTTAGAAGTGGCTTGCTGCTCTGATGTGTTCCAGTTTGTCTAGTGTACAACACCCATTAAATGAGTAGAAGGTTAGTTAATGAAATAAAATTAATGTTACAGTAAGAGGGAGGTGTGAACAGAGGTTATCACCTTGGTTCCTTTCCCTACGGAGTGTCAGTTGTATCTTTAGGATGACCATTGCAATTAATGGATGATCTGTCAATAGCAGAGATTCTATGATTCTAACTTACTTTCCTGTATTATCTTGATACCTTTACATAGAAGTTTGGTTTTAAAAGGCAAACATTTTGTGCGGTAACAATAATGTTTGTGATTTCATTTGGAATTTCTAGTAGCTTTTGAACCTAGTTACCCCTGCACTTACAGAAATATTCCAGACTCACCCTCTGTGTTGTCTGACACTGGATTTGGTCTGTAGGTTTCAGTTTTGTCTTTGTAGAAAAATTGTACATAAAAAATGACAGTATGTCTCTGATAAATCTAGTTAAATTTTCAAGTGGACATAATTTGACACTGGTCAAATACAAATGTCACCTGGTCCTGTACGTGAAGCCTCATACACGTCAGTTTGTCCAAAAGGTGCATGTGGTGCAATATTGCAGCTGACAGCTGCTGCTATGAAAGTCTGCTGTTAATAAGCATGGCAACGTTCAGAGGCTCAGCGTGTGAGATGCCCCTAATAATCTGCCCAAACATTATCGTTCCATTAAACTTCTAATATTTGGAATAAGTGAGTACAAAATGGCAGTAGGACATGTTCTCCTTATTTCTCTTGTTTCTCAGGACTGAAAAGAACATACTGGCTAATATGTTTGGAGCAGGTCCGCTTGTTTTTTGTGTTGTTTGGGTTTTGGTGTCTTCCACTAGTGTTCATGGGACTATGGAGCTGTTAATCTGAAAATGAACTTGGATTTAAGGGGGAGAATTGTTCAACTGGACCAGTTTAGTGTGAAAGAATGTGAATTCTCCTATTCCTAGTAGGACAATTTTAGGTCACTTTAATCTCATGGTTCCCCCATTTGGTATTTCCTTTTGCCTGTGTGCCCGCTTCTCCCCTTACTGTTTTTTTTTCTAGGCTAAATAACTCAGTTCTTACCTCTCCTGGTCACCCTAGAAACTCTTCGCTGCACGTGTTCCAGTGATAGGCTGATAATTCTGCTCACAGTGAATCCAAATCCACACCTGAGTACCAGAGCCTGCCTTCCCCCTTAATAGTCCTCTCTCTTTCTTATGCTATATTTATGTGCTTTTACAAAATAGAATTAAAAAGAAGAGAAATTCAGATGAGAGAACACCTCGGGAAAAATGTGACTCCAGAAATGTCTATCCAAAATACCAGCATTACTAGGCTTGGTAGGGTGGGAAAATCGTAATGCTCATAGTGTAAAACCTTAAGTGGCTTCTGTACTAAATCATACACAGTTTTAACAAGTTAATTGCATTATAATCTGTTTATATGCGTTTAGTGCCATACTAACAATTTAAGCTGAACTTCTGTTTCCTTGCTTTGTGCTACCCTGCGTTACCGAACTGTTGGCACAGGTACCTTGGAAACACGTTGCATTCATTGTCTGTATTTCTTTGTGGTGTATAATTTTGGTGCTTTATACTCAGAAGTTTTCTTCCTGTAATAAATACATGTAGCTCTCTGATTCACTTGTTTCTGTTTTCTTTCTGTACTGAGTAAAATAGCCGTTCTTTCCCTTTGATTAAGAGACTCTGTGGAGCATCGTGTGTTTGTGGGTGTGAGAATTTAAAATTGAGTTAATAGGGAGTCAATGACTTGCATCAGATCAGGAGCAAAATCCCAGTGTTAAGCTTAATTTCCCCCTCCACTGCCTCAGTTATAGTCATGTAATCATTGTGTGTTCAAATAGGGCTTTGTGCTTTCTTTCTGGGTGGGATCCATTCAGCAGTGAAAAGCTGCTGTTTGGCTTAGTGGTAATGTAGATCCTAATGATGCTTGAATTTTTTTGCCTGTTTAAAGGAGTTTATTCTTTGTAAAGAGATAGCCTTGCATTTGCTTTTTAAAAAGCAAAATATGTTGCTGTTTAATTTTTTTTTTAATAACTGTACTTCTAGTTTTGTAAACAGCAGTGCATTAATCCTCTACAAATGAAGTACTGCAACCATGAAATATTATCACTGCAATATTACAGAAGACCTGGTGTGAGATTTTACTTAAAACTTTTCATTCTAACTACATGTAAGGGATTTTTGGTTTGGGGTTTGGTTGGTTGGGTTTTTTTTAACGCTTTAAATTCTTTGCTTTTCACTTATATTGGGAAGTAGAAAGGGCATTGTTTTCAGTCAGTGCTTTTGCTTCAATTAAGAAATTAAACGTACCTTTTTCTGGGTTCAACTGCTGGCAGTTCCTGGACCCGCTTGAAGCTCATTTTCCCCCCACTAGCTCCTTCTTGTATGATCAGGAAGAACTATGATACTTTCTGCTTAGATCAGTATGCCATTTGATCAGATTCATGTGTTTGGAGAATAGATTGATTCATCTTAGGTGTTTGACTTCTGTGCATGTGTCTGCCAAAGTAATCTGATATTGTTATAGAGCTTTCAGTCTGCTGCAGACCCAGGAAGTTTTCATGTTGTTCTTGAGATGAGCAAATGTAGGGCTGAAGCCTTACTGTCACCCACTTTTCTAGATTTAGAAAAACTTAAAGTCTGAGTGGCACAGTTTTAAAGTACTCAAAAGTAAGGCTAGTCCAGTATGACCGGTTGTGTGAGCTTATTTTGGTGCTCTGGGAATGTGTGGGATATAACAAATACGTTTTGTTTCTTTTAGTGAAAACATAAGAGAGAGTGTGTGTGTGACACACTTGTAAAGGAGATATTATTGTCAGAGTTTGTACGCTAGTTGTCGGGAATAGCTTGCAAAGTCAATAAAAATATCTTAATTGTGAGGCAGAGATGAGATATTTGCTCACCACTGTCTTCCTAGTCTAGATGGAACAGCAGTGAAAATTGGGGCAGATATTTAGTTCCAAATAATGAAAACTCCCACATTTTATCAGCTTGAACAACTTTTAGGTACAGCTTAGGTCCTCTGAGATGCAGTTGGCTGATAGCAGACGCTTGTGCTGTAGTAGCTATGTTAACACTGTTGAGTCATGATATAAATTGCTTGTCAGCATTTTCTCTGCGGTGGCTTCTAACCCTGCTCGGAACAGGTCTTCCCGCTCTTGTAAGAGCGAAATACCCACACTGGGCCCACATCACGCTTGTTCTGCCTGTGCTGTGGCTGGCAGCAGTAACCGTTAGGTTGTAGACATCTTCTGTCTAATGCAGAGCTGTACTGCTAAGCGACTGAAAACCCTGGGTTGCACATATGACAGGGATATAAGTTGTTACCTTTATAACCCAAAAAGGTCTTAGCTGTCAAAATCGCAGAAAACTTTCCGGCACCAGGGATAGCCGCTGACATTTCCAAATGTTCCTTCCTGAAAGCACAAGGTTGTTTGGATCATGATGAGGCTGTCTAAAATAAAGCTGTAGACATCTTGCACAGTGGTACTCTGTAGACTTAAATTATAGTAACCACACCCTTGATTTGCCTTTTTTTTCTGATGTAAAAAGGGCTACTTTTGGAAGACCCATACAGTTGAAAGTGGTAATTTAGATAGAAGAGCTGTTTCAGCAAAGCTTTGAGGTAGGCTAAATATTCGACTGGCCTTTGCAGAGTTCACTGGTCTGCTGGAATCTGCAAGTTTACATAAAGAAATAAGCTTGTGGCTCTAGCGAGAAAGGATTGTACGTAACAGATCTTGATTTGACCTCCTCTCTTCTCCCTCCTTCCAGTCCTCCTTTTGATTATTCGTGGAAGGTAGAAACAGTTTTCCAGATGAGGAAAGTCTTCCTTATGTGCTCAGTTTGGTCTTGTGGCTAAGCCGCAACCTTCTTGCTTTGTCAGATGTCTTATACATATATTTATGTATATTTTCATAGTTATATATTTATATCTTGTTCTTATATTTGCTGATCTTCCACAAAAGCATTACATTCATATTTTTGTTTGGCAATTTATATGATACTACAGCACAGCAAAATCTAACCTATGCAATAAACTGAAGTCTTCTATAAATTGATAAACGATGAAGACAATTACAGACAAGACAATTGTTTTACTTAGAGTTCAGCAAATGAGTTTAATCTCTTATTCTCATGAAACCTATGTTTTAACATACTGATAGTTTAGCCCTTGCAAATGCAGTATGGCAACTTCTTGTACCTTGCTGAGTACCCTTACACGTTAACAGTGCCGGGGTTTACTTGACAGGCTCGTTAATGGATGGCCAGTGCCTCAAGGTCTTGTACTGTGGTAGCACCGTGCAGCTGTAGCAAAGGTACCTGGAGAGCTGGGGGTTATAAAAGTGTATTTGTGCTCAAGGGGCTTGTGGGGACAGATAGCTTTACTATGGTTTTTAAACGATGGATACTACTGATGCTACAGCCGTAGAGTTAACTAGTGAAAACACATCTGGAAGGACTGAAATGGCACAAAATAGTAAAAAATGTGGTAATAGATTGCAGCAACTGCCGTACCTGCGGTCTGTTTTGAAAACTGACTTAATTAAACCAGTGCAAAGTTCTGCATAGAAGGTTAGAAGGAAACAGGAAAGTTAGTTTTGTTTAATTTACGGTAGCTACAATGAAGCTTGGATTACACGTAATACAGTGTGCTTAATCTGACCTAACTGTAAGCTGCTCCTGAAAGAGTTTTAGTCCAGCCTCCTCCCTGGCTGCATGTTGACTTTTTTGGTCTTTGCGTCATACCTCGTAATTGTGCAACTGCTGGCCTGAATGAAACTCGCGTCACAGAACGGGTAATTTGCCGGGTCAGCTTGCTGGTTTGCTGGGGTGATTTTCCCACCTCTTTCTTCTTTTCCTGCCCGTGAATAAAATAAGTTTTACTAGCAAAACCTAAGCTAATTGTAATGGCAAATGTTTGAAAAAGGAGGTTTTGTTGGCAGAGCTCTGTTAATGCAGCTGAAGTCAGAGGTGAGCTGACTTATGTGGCTAAAAGTTAGTGTACGGCTGGCCCATTAGTCCCTCTTGCCTCAGACTTTTGATTTTTCAAACTGACAGGAGAATCCTGTGTTAAGCTGGAGTCCTTTAGGTTTAAATGCAAGAAGGGGCAAAAGTAATAATTGTTTTAAAAAGTAAAATCAGAGCTGTGCCTTGGCTCAGCAGTTTGTTGAGGCTTATGTGTATAGGATGTCAGTGTTCTGGAACAAGTTAGCTGATCTGAAACAGCTCAATTACAATAAACTTGACACAATTAAAATACAAAGTTGAGTAAAATGTTGACTACTAACAGGCTCTATGTTTTGATATAAGATACTTTTTTCCATATATTCTTGTTCAGTTTAACTCATTGAAATGATACCTACCAACTTTTCTTCCATGGGACTCCATTAGAGCAGACGTCATTGTATGGATGTTCTGTTCACATTTTCAAAAAATGTTTGGAGTCGTGGAGACTTGTGATACAGTTTCAAAATCTGCTTCTGGAGAGAATTCTTTGGCTGGTGGTGATATATATTTGGCAGTAAAAGCAATGTCCTGCTTTTCATGACATCTTATTTTTTCTTTCTTTGAGAAAGAAAGAAGGCAAGATTCCCAGGTTTTTTGTTTGTTTGTTTTAGAGCAAAAACTCCAAACCAAACCAACCAACCAACGTCCTCAATAAAACAGTGAACCTCAAAAAAGCAGATTTATTTTTGTGTGTAGATAAGAGGTGAAAACTATGTATCCAGGCTCCCATTCAGTCTACAAATGGATAGTATGAAATAAAAAAAACCACTGTGTTTTCTGTTTCAGCAGTGTCAAACACATTCAATATGGTTTTGGATATTTATTTTGGTTCTGGCTACTTAAACAGATACGTATGTCCAGTACAACTTAGTTAAAGATGTAACTTTTCTCCATTATCCACTGATGGCAAATTTTTCTCCCAAGTATCCTGTTTAGTGTGGTTCCAGCACAGCGGTGGAGAGGGCAGAAGCTGAGGATGCTTTTGAGGTACCGGGAGCCTATTTCTGTGTTGGCTGGGAATAATGCTCCAGGGAATGAGTAAGGTGTTCTTCTGCTTCAATGCAGGGACTGGAAGTTGTGCTCCCGTTCCTGTGGGGAAGCGTGTGCTCCAAGCTGAATGTGAAATCTGGAAATCTTCCAGTGACTGTAATTCTTAAACACTCTGAAACATGTAATTCTTGGTTCTGTTGGCAAACAGTCAGGTGAACTAAGAGGGTAGCTCACATAATGTTTTTAACAGAAAGTGTTTTTTGCAAGATTCTCTCTCCTGCTGCCTTACTGGCTGTATACTTCAGTTTCCTCTCAAAGTGAGTGTACAGGTGTGTTTTCTCTTAGCAGTTTAGTTGGGAGCCTGGTGTTTGTTTTTAGGGTGAGAGTTTTAGGAAAGCAGCATTCTGGAAAGGCTAGAAGAAGGAACTGGGTTTTTTAGTTGGATGCGTAAAAATGTATTTGGTATTTGGTATCTCATAGTGTGAAAATGTTGTTCTGAGCCCTGTGTCTGATAAACAGCAGAATTCTTCGCCAGTTACAACTTTGAAATGCTTGCCTGAGCCCTAACCAAGCCTGCATAGGAAAATCTGATTTTAGTGGGACATCTCAAATTACTCTTTTTTTTCACTTCAGACATACTTTAAGGGTTTTTTTTTTTTTCTGATATGATCCATTTTTCCATGATCTTAGCAGAACTTATCTGCACATGGCAATGAGATGGAGTTGTAAACTTACTTTAGAAAAGAAGCTATTCCTTTAATGTAAGTGAAGCTGTAGCAATTTGCTTGTTTTTCCTATGAATCACCCTAAAGAATGGAATAGTGTTGAGATATGTTTACAGCTGTGAGTGCCATGACTTCACACTTAAAATTATACCTTTAACTGTTACACTCAGATTTAACTTTGGTTTGGCAGCAAGCCTAATGGAGGCTCTTAAATATGTATATATCTTGCACATGTAAGGCAGTTGAAAGACGCTTTTTAGTTATACCCTTGACCTGGAATCCAGTAAAGGAAAAAAGTATTGGTTTTACCTACGGAGTGAGTCCGTCGTCGGGTTGTCCCCCCCCCAAACAAAACGAATATTTGCCCAGTTAACTGTAATTGATCTTCATGTGCATGGCGATGGCCTCCTTTCATGTGCCCTAGGGCTGTGCTCTGGAGTCCTTCAGTTTGATTTGCTCGTCTTAATAAATGATACTGCAGTGATAGCTCATAAATGCCTTGCACTGTAGCATCAGAAATTAATTGCTCTTAGCTATAAATTGTCCTGATCACTGTATTCTCTCATACTTCTTTTAAGGAATGAAATAGTTACTAGAATGTTTGGAAAATATCAGAGACAAGTAGATTAAAGAAAAGTTTTCCTCGTGAGTGGCATACTTTTGCATGAGCAAAAGGAAACAGAAGCATGGGATCACTGCAGCAGTGTGGAGGTGAATGCTGATTCCTGCCTGAGGCTCATAGCTCCAAAAACCAGGGGTGGGGCAAGGGAAGTGAGTTGCAAAATATTCTTCAACTTGTCTTGGATTTACCAACTAGTATTTCTTGACTTTCTGTTTTTCTATTGCTATAGCAATCACTGATGTAATAAATACATTAAATAGCTTTTGAAATATATAAAACCGTTGGAGGAGGGGGAGGCGTGGATTTTTTCCTTTCTCGATTTTGTCATTTAGCACCAGATTTCCAGCAAAAGTTGGTTGTTGGAGTCTGAGGTTTCTTTCTTCTTTTTTTTTTTTCTGGTTCCCTTTGAAAGAATTGACTGTCTGCTGAGATGGGATTCTCAAACTGAATGTGTGCATTCAGCAGTTCCTGAAAATGAGTGATGATTAATAGGGCAGGGAAGGAGATGCTTCATTGTCACCTTTGCAATCCTGCTACCTACATACCAGGAATTTTCTTTCTAAGAGAATCGAAATTGCAAAGTGGGGTACATGTTTTTGGTGGGCATGGATTATTGTCACTTACCTTGTGAGGAGACAGTGGTCCTTTGAAAATAAAACTGATATTTTAAGTGTAGATTAAGAGATTGAATAAATAGTCATGGCTTTTAATGTGGGCTGAGGAGTATTTGAAATTTTGTGTGGTCACTTCTCAAGCAGCCACTTCTTTTGGAGACCAAAATATGCAGGTGAATTCATGTATGGATCCAGTTTACCCTAGTTGTGTCTGGTATGAGAAGCTCCCCATGAATTTTGAAGGACTTCTTGTATAAGAGAAAAAGTATGGACTAAAATTATAGTCAGAAGGACTTGCATGAGATGTCCAGAAAAGTCGTCTCATTTTGGTTTTGAACAACAGATGAGGTAAACGTCTGCGATGACTGGTTGTATTTCCCCAAAGTGACACCAAATTTTAAACTCAGTGAATTAAATGATCTCCATACTTTCCTGTCAGTGTGAATTTCTGTGATTCTGTGATAGATGTCTGCAAGTTGTAGATTTGGTCCTGCTGAACAAGGCAAGAGACTTGTCTCTCTGTTTTAGTCCATCCTTACTCTAGCCTATCTCATACACTTACCTTTCTTTTATAGTTTTATTGTCCTTAGTCTGGAAACTGCTTGGATATTATGATCGCTGATAAAGAAAAATACCTGATGAAATGTTGTCATCTCTCTTCATGTGACCTTTAGTGAAGTTAGTTCAGCTACTGCACTTCTCAAATTGATGTGATTTATTTGTTGCTCCATTGTTTGCATTCTTGTATACATACAGTAAGTGTAGGGAAAGTTTATCTTGCTGCTGTTACAACAGCTTTCGTATGAGAAAGATTCATGTCCAAGGCCTTTACTGTGCATTGCTATGGAAATTTCAGTGCAGGCTTCTCATTTCCCCCTCGGCAGAATTTTTCACAATAAGGGGAAATAAGGGGAGTGTATCTGCTACTGAAGCACTGAGGGGCTACATTTCTTTGATTGTATGTTTAGAACGCATCTTGTGCAAACAGAAAGATGGTTTTATTACAATTACATAAAACTTCCCTGGTCTCTGAGGTGATAGTTTTGGGGTACTTAAGCCAATATTGCCACTGAGAAGTCATTCCTTTGATTTTATATCGAGAAACATGCCAGATCAGGAGTCTGAATCACTTGACAAACGTTACCATTCATTCTACATTATTATTGAAACAGAGAAGTCCCCTGATCTAGTTTTCCACGTTGTTTTTCAAATAATGCTGGCACAGGATGAAGAAAGAGAGTAGGTGACTGGCAAAAGGTGAGAGGTTGCTTTTGTAATGACAGTGTTGGCTTGTGGTCACGTCAGACTGGCCATGACAAGGAGGTTGTGTAGAGGGTAGTGCTCTGTGCTGTCATCGGGGGACATTTGCTTCGTAGTTCTGTCTGTCTGTGGAACTTCATTGAACAAAGCAAGTTGCAGATACTGCTCAACACAGAAGGCGAAAGGAAGTACCAGGCTTTACTTAGGGGACTCCTGCTGCTGGTTGGAGGGCTGTTGAGACTCTTATCAAGAAACTGCGTATCTTTCGGTGATAAGGAAGAGCTGAAACATGAAAACCAGTGGTTGCATTGCCTGGATGATTTTCTTGAGTGGAAGTGCAAAAGAAATAATGAAAACAGAGAAATTAAGAAGTAAGTACATAACAGGAAAACAGTAGGGCTAAAAGAGAGCGTTTTATAAGGAATTCCTCAGCAGCCCCTGTAGTGTCAATGCCCAGAAAGATGGGTGAGCTTCAACCTGTGATCACAGGGGAAAAGAGAGCTTGGTCTGTAGCTACCCATACAGAGAAAATAAAGCTTGCAAGTGGCTCTACTGTAACGCTATTACTGTTGTTGTTGCAGATTTTATTAGCTGGTTACTGTCTTCTGTAGCTGGGAATGAAGCGGGTCTCTGTTCCCTTGGGAATACAGAAGGTATTCATTTTTTCCCAGAAGAAGGGATAGTGCTGCTTGGAACGCCAGCTGTAACTGGCGTGGCGTATTTTGCAGCGTTACTGTTGGGACGGGTGGAAGTGGTGGTGTCCTGCAATGGCTGGGCATCCCTGGAATTGTTCTGTAGGTAAAGGTCTATGGAGCAATCTGTGCCAGGCTGGAGAGCTCGCTGCTTGGATTGTTGTCCAGACAATACTTTCACTGTATAGCCGCAGGGCTGACACACAGAATATGTTATAGAACAGTGCTTGCTGTGTCTCTGTCTTGGCATGCCCTAGCAGGCTCTGTGCTGTAAGCACTTGCCCATGAAGCTGCCAGAAATAGCCTAATGGCAGAGAATTTGCTAAAATTGATCTGAGCTGTGTAAGATGCAGGTTCAGAGAGAGATCTCGAGTTGTAGAGAAGGCATTTGGGAAGTCACCTCTCACTAGCTGGCTGAGAAAAGGAGCTTACAGAGAGAAGTAAGCCATTGACATGTTTGCTTTTATAAAGTACTTAGGTCTAATATATGGGTCTAGTATTGTGGTCTAGTAACTATAAATAGTTATTTGTTACTTGGCTGAGTTAGCAGGACTTTGTTTGACAGCTTCTAAAAGAGCTTCCTTACATGGATGTTGGATTTCAGGTGTGGTAGCATAAGAATCCTAGAAAATGTACTTCCCTGGGGAAACAAGTGGTGTCTTTGTATGTTGAGCCATGTTCTGTGTCTATACTGGAGTTTAGACATGGGTTAGCGTTTGTTCTTGTAGTGTGGCACAGAGGTGAACAGTACTAAAGTCTGTCCTTCAGAAGACGGCAGTCTTTAGCATGGCCTTATCCAGTATTAATTTTCAGAATGAGAATGAAGAAGAATGATCTTTTCCTCGTGGATTGTCATGTAGTAAGTACTAGGAATTGCTTCTAAAATCACTATTTAAGTCAAAGGACAACTATGCACAGGCTTGTTAGAGGCATTTTCTGTGCATGTTTCCACTGCTTATTCTGAGATTAAATACTTAATTTTACAACAGTATCTTGCAGAATGAAGTTGGTTTGTTTTTTATATGTGCAGTGGAAGGCTGGTTAAATGTGACTGCACAAAGTCTACTCCAACTTCTGAAAAGTGTCATTAGTGTGGGTTTTTGTTTTGGCTGATCCCATTGGAGAAGAACGTAGCACCGATGCCATGTTTGGCTGTGGGAGTATCTGAACATGCATACTTGAAATATGCTCATAGGAAAACCCAGTTACACGCGCATGAACTCTTGGACTTTTAGAAGATCATTTAACTTTCAGTTAGAAATACAACTGTGTTTGCAGATCACTTGCTGGCATTTTGAATAGTAGTAAAAACTTTTTGATGTAATGTTCTAAATTATTTCATGTGATGGTGTCGTTTGCTTATTATCTGTAGTGTAGATTAGTGCATTAGAAAGTGTTTATTTGTGATCAAGGGTGTTAGTCTGCTACTGAACTATCTAGTGGTTAGGATTTTAGGAAGCAGTTCTGATCTCAGATTTTGTGCAATGCCTTCTATAATGTAGTGAAATTAGATGATAACAAGATGCAGAGTTTTATTACGACGAGATTCACTTCAGCATTATAAAATTATTCTTGAAGTTTGCTTGCAGGCTACTTGTGTTGGAAACTGGGTGGAATCTGGACATGTCCAAGCCGCTTGCTTGATTCCTGCCATGCCATTACTCTTAGACTTATCATATGGTGTGGGTTTTGCCTTGCTGTTTTTCCAGCTGCCACAGGAAGAAGGAAAGTGTGACTGTATCCCTCTGTCCAGGTTTGCTGGAGTGTCAGTGAACATGAGTTTTCCCAGACCAAAATTGCGATACCAGCATTGAGTTTTTAGGATGTCCTGCTAGAAGATCTTTGTGTGGAGAAGTCAGGAAAGATCACTGGTCTGCAATGAGTTCATAATTACACTATTGCACTTCTCTTGTGTAGGATGGCAGCACTAATTCTTGTTTCTGCCTTGCGTAGGATCAGCAGATGGCTGTCCTCGTCACCGCTGCAGGCTGTCGGTAGGGTTATCGTACATGAGCTCGTGGTTTAGAATGGGTTTGCATGTATTCAGTGTCTTTCATTGTACCCAAGGGCCCTCACTTTTTAATACAAAACTTAATGGATTATGCACAGGGCTGATCCATGATCTGTGTATCCTCCTTCTTTTTTCTGTTTTATAAATCTTTCTAACATTTACAGCCTTGTTTTTACTAATGTTTAGTAATTATGATGAGATGGCATTTTAATTATCATAGCTTCCAAAGTTGGCACTGAATGATGAGTTGTATAGAAAACATTGTTTGTTTCAACAGTATTTGGCAATTTATGAAGATAAAATTTTATGAACATCGGTTAATAAAGTTTACTGCATAATCCTGGATGTATTTAATCCCAGTTTAAGTTCCATTCAATCCTTTTACTTTTCTTATAAATCTGGAGTTCCTGAATATTCTTCTAATAGATGAATTCCACTCTTTATTCTCAAATCCAAACAGGATACGAAGTTTCCCTTTCCTTTCACTTAAGGTTGGATGAGGGAATGCTTCTCCCTGAAACCAAAGCTAGTAACAGGATGTAAAACTACTGTGCTCATACTTAAACTGTTTCCTCTCCATGTAATCATTGGCTGATATGCAGTGAACTATGCTGTATCTAACCTGAACAGCAGTTCTCCATACGCTGATGGAAGTGCTGAATTACACAGTGTGTGTTTGCAATTCAGTATATTGATCTTCATGGATGCTTTTAAGACAGCCACAGCCTGGAAACTAAAGGTCAAACATGATTGAAATTTAAAAAGTATATATAAAGCTTAGGATCATCTTTACCCATTGGCCACCTCTATGAGCAAATAAGACATCTGTTTTTCACTTTTAATGTGGAGTAATATTGAAGCTGTTTATGGCAATTAGCAAAAGTAGTTTCTCATTTCTTAAAAGCTTATTTGACAAGTATATGATTTCCTCTAAAAGAGGCAGTCTGTTTTTCAATGATGTTTAATATTGAATTTCTGTGGTAGAAGATGCACATTTGTGTTTATATATTAAATAATATTCTAAAGTGTGTGTCTAGTGGTTTGGTAGTTTTCTCAAAATTGCTTTTAAATTGGGAATGAGATGAGTGATTCTTTAACTGTCTTGTAGCTTTAGTTTTTATTTGCTTAGTTTGGAACTATCATGTAATTCAGTTATCTTTGTTTGATATTCATAGTCTTGCTGAAATTAGGCTTTTTGGTTTTCAGAAATGTTTAGTAATCTTTTTTATACATACAGTTTCACAAATGCTACGTAGAGGGAGTGAGCATTTCTCTTGGCTTGCGAGCTGGCGTCTTGTTGGTCCATTCCTCAAGGTCCCTCTTAAAGGGTTTTCTGTCCTCTAGTATGTCAGTGCCATGCTGCCAGCTGGCTGCAAAGAAATATCAGTATAAGCTACAGAGTAGAGTTTGTTCTGCCAAGGATAGGAAAAAAATTGGCAAATATGAATATTGATATTTCTGTGCTTTAAACACAAAGGTATGTAGTATCAGGATGTTGGTCTAATGAACACTGGGTTTTAAGTCTCCAGCTGAAGTTTCTGTTGGGAATCTTGTATCAAGTGGTCAGCAAGATGTTATGGGGAAGTAATTGTGTGTGGTTTAATAAATACATATTGCAGCTTACTGTGGGGTTCTTTTTTTGTTTGGTTGGTTTTTTCCCCCCCTCGACTAAGTGAACCTTGACTGTCGTATTGTGACTTAACTATTTATCAGTCAACTGTAAGGACTCTTAGAGAAAACAGATTAGTGTTATTTACATGTAAGGTTGCATTAGTTGCAATTGAAGCAATTTTAACGTGTTTGAGGGAAAAAACAAAAATAAAAATATCTCACTGTGGTGTGTTCAGAATAAGTTACCACAAGGATTTCGAATTGTTCTTTGATTGTTGTACAGATTTGTGATCTTAAATATAAAAAGGTAATTTGCAAGCTACGGGTTTTCTATTCCTAGATGATATGAGAACTTCAGAAATAGCTACCATAAAGATTTGTCATCCAATTCTTTATTTGTATTATAATAAGAAAAAGATTTAGTAAATAGCAGCAGAGAACTGGACACTCGTGATGACACACTTTCCTTCTTTTTCCCAATTCCAGGGCATATTCCCTTGTGGATTCCAGTCAAGTGTCTACTTTCCTGATTTCTATTCTCCTCATAGTCTACGGCAGTTTCAGGTAAGATTTTTCTTTGAGGTTCTACAGACTTTTTGTTTTTCAAATAAAAATATGACGAGTGTCTGCATACAGTTTATACCTTTTGTTCATCATGTCTTTATCAGACTGATGGCTGATGTAAATGAAATGTTTACTGCTTCTGGAAAGGAAATGGAAAAGGAAGCTGGTTGAGGTTTCTGAAAGATGTAATTGCATGCCAAGTTACAAGCACATATGAGATAACTTTGACGTTAGTCCTTGAAGACAGTTCTGTAAAATTGTATTTTGGAGGGTCTAAAAGGATTGTCGAGAGAGGTGAGAATGTCATGTTATCAGTAGTAGAGTTTTATCTGTAATGTTTCAGTGTTGGCCAATTCAGCGTGTCCGTGTTCTCATTGCAAATAAGTCTTGTAGAACAGAGATTCCCAAGTCCCGGGGCTGTTTACTTAAGTGTGAGAAACAGCTTAATAGAGAAGCAGGAAACACTGTCAGTGGTGAATTCCAGCAGGGTGTCTGAGAACTGCTGCAGGATAAGTTTGAATCTTCAAAAATCAAATTTGCCCCATTTTAGGAGACTTGAGTGTAGTTTAGAGAAAGTATTGTCCCTTTAGACTTGCATTTTGTATTATACAGTTTGTTTTAATATAATAGCACCTAAGGAATGAGGTTCATACTGACACTGAAAAAAAGTAATCACAGCATGGAAGTATTATTTCTTTCAAAGTTAAGTACAGCACTTTTTTTTTTTCCTATTTCTTGAAGAACATTGCTTCATTTAACAAGTCTATGATAAAAGGACATACATACTCTGTGAAGTCTCTGAACTTCTGTGAGTGTTCCTGAAATAGATAATAGCTCTGGTCATACTTATGATGTAAGTCGCAGCTATTGGGCTAAGAGGTTTTTAATTGCCACTGTACACTAATAAAATCATATAATGAAAGAGCTAATTTTTATAAGAGCTGTCTGTTGTTGCTAGTGAGTATTAGGTAACAGTGCTGCTGATGGAATTAAAATAGAAGGCTTTAGGAAGACAAAATCTAGGGATACTGAATATAAAAAAGAAAGAAAAGGTTGTATTTCAGTAGCAATTGAGAAATAATTATTTTTTTTCTTTAAGTTTTGAGTCAGTCTAGCACATAGTAGAGGGACTAATTCAGTTTTTAACTCTTTGAATTTATGCAGTTGTGTAAAAAGGAGCTATGCACCTGGCTGCACAGCCATAACATTTATTAAAATTCAATTGTGAAAGTATAATGTAATATAAACCCTCAGGAGTGCTTGAACTTAAATGGCCTGCCCTTCTCAGAGCGCCTTGCTCTTAAAAATGTTCTGCTGTTTGCCATCCTATTCCTTTAGGGACATACTCTTTTACTATCTTGTCCTATGATTTATGTATAAAGCTACTCATGTAACCAGGACTGCAAACTTCAGAATAGTCTATCTTTTGGATGAAGTACTGGAATGGTACTGGATACCAGTCAGTTGGGGAAATGTCCCGTTCTAGGCCACTTCTTTTACATGTAGCCTGAAGACCCCAAGATGCAGGCAGACCAAGATACAGTCCTATAGTTTTAAAATCAATTTCCTAATTAATTTCCTATATGTAGATCTTTAGCAAATGTCTGGGCTGAAACCCACAGTTACGATGGTGACTTGAACAAATTCCCATTCTGTGTGGTCAGCAAGTGAGATCAGATGCAGGTTTTTACAGAAAATTGTGAAGTGGTGTTAACAAAGGGGTCTAAGATGTGATTAAGTTGTTTAAGAAATTCAGGTGAGGTGGTAAGTTGCAGAATTATATTCATCTGGAAATTCTTAAAGTAGTAAAATGAAAACTTCTGACAAAGTGTGGATTTTCTTAGAAAAGTGACTTGCCAGAAAGATGAAAGTTACGGCTTAGGGTGCTCATTCTCAAGTGACAACAATGGTGTCTTCATCTAGATTTGAGTGCCTTGTCTCAAATGGAGCTGACATAAGATGAAAATAGCACTCCTTAGGTAACTTTCATGCTGCAGAAAGTGGTTTTGGTTTCTGATTTTCAGCCTGAAAAGAAGCAAATAAAGTTATCGTGGTATTGCTGGCAGGTGACTTAAACAGCAGTGCAGTAATAGGATCAGAAGGAATTGGGTAGGTGAGTCATTAGGATAAAATCCACGTGCGTGGTGGATCTAACCTAATGCAAGGGGTTTCAGGGGAACAAAGGAAAGCCTTGGTCTGCTGTCCTTATTCATACATGCACCATTTTTCTAAAACAAACAGGAAAAAAAACCTCAAACACCCAAGATATTCAGAAGAATATCTAATAGATCATGAGTACAGTCTTCATCCAGAATGAAGTACAGTTTATAGAACTGAGTTCCCACTTCTTGTACTGTGGATAAACAAATGTTTCCTTCCTACATTTGTGCTGGGTCAGGAGTTTTAGCTTCAAGCCCTTCTGAACACCTCTCCCATATACGTTCTGACTGTCTCTCAGTCCTTGAACTTGATATATTTTATTATCGACTGCCAAAGGGGCAAGTATGATCTTTTAAACTGTTATAAGCTGTAAACTGCAGCACGCAAGTGTATGCGTGCGTTACGGATTTTTAAAGAGCTGAGTTTAGCTTGAGACAGGTTGTTTTCTGTGAGTTCTTGCAAGACAGCCACCTTGTCCAAGTGCTTCTCTGTGGTTTAAGTGTTGGGGTTACTTTGCAGGCGGGTAACTGGTGAATCTTTTCCTGTCCTATCGCATACCCAGAGCCGGTCTCTCAGCTTATGTAAAGCCTAATTTAACCCATAATCTACCTGTGCAAGTGTCTGCTTTTAAACCAAACCAAGAAGCACGGAATGAAACTGATGTCTTCTATCTCTAGGGTCTGGGTACCCAAAGTACTTGGGTAAATAGAAAGTAGTTCAAATGGTGTCCTTATCGTTGGCTTTACAAGTTGATATTTACAGAAATCAGGATACATACTTCACAGTAAAACTTAGGGAAACTGTGTGCTTGGAGTTCATAAGCATCTACAGCCACAGTGCATGTCAAACCAAGGGTTTGGACAGACCTTCTCACCAAAAGCGACAAGGGCTGTCTGCATGTGTGCAGGCACAAGTGGGTGCACGTAAAGTGCCTGCTGAAGGCGAGATATTCTGATCAGAGACGTGGGACTTGGGCACTCTGACTCCATGTAGGCAATGAAAACATTTTTACATGCACGTTCTACTGTTGTTTCTGCTGTTCTTATTCCCGAACTCCCGGTCTTGCATTGGAACTTATCCTGTATTCTCACAGCAGTGTTTATAAATGACTGTAGCAATGTTTGAGCACACAACGTATTTTGGGTTCTCTCTCTATAATATGCATTGAGATTTGATTGAATTAAACTGTCTCAGGTCGATGACTGTTCCTGATTGCTGCGGTGGACGTGATCCATAGTTGAATCCGAACTTCCGTGATAGTAATGTGCCAGCAGCTTACTCATTCCTTTGGCCTTAGCATAACCCTACTGAGTGGTTCCCCGTGGGACGCTGAGCCCTGCTTGCTTTGAAATGTTGTGCTAGAAATCCTACCACCCTGAACTGTGTACTTTATTGTCCGATGGGAGGTACTGCCTGAGTGTTACCTTTGAAAGCCCAGCAGAAGTTTGAACAAAAAGGCAAATGTTTCTCAGCTTGCAGTTTCTTTACAGTACAGTAGTTTTAAGTATATCTTTTTTTTATGATGTAATTTTAAACTTTCTTGGAGCATGTTTTAGCGATCACTTCTCAATTTTTCTTATTATGTTAGTGATAATTTGTAGCAGAGGGAAGGGCCAAGCCATAAAACGGCTGAAGATCATTCAGAACTTGTCTTGGATTGGCAGCTGTATTGCTAAGTGAAAGTAATTTCCTAATTTATATTTACTTTTGAGGTAGAGATGTTTACAGGTAATAACGTAATAATTGCTGACACTACTGCAGTGGAAGAAAAAGGGATGAAGTTGTTTATAAGCAGTAGATCTCATAGTTTCTTTCCAGTTTTCTTTGCTGATAGCAATCCCTTAAGTTATGAGTTGCCCAGTGCCACTGGGAGAATGATGGTGTGAAGTTCTTGCTCAACTGTGCTAATTCAGAGAGGAATGAAATGCTACTCTGAGAAAAGACCTATCTTGCTTGGATGAATCTTGGATCAAGTCCTGGAGGGGTGTCAGCCTTCTCCTGGGTTTTTATAGCTTGAGGAAAATTACAAGGCGACAATGTATTATTAATGGGGAAAAAGGAAGTGTGAATGAAGGATAAAGGCACCCCAAACAAGACCCAGAGCAGAGACATCTTTAGAAGAACAAGCTAAGAAGAACAGATTAATTTATTAAAATTTAGTGTTCTCCATTGAGTCTTTTTGTATTTTTGATAGCTTTTTAGTTGATGAATCACAATCTCTGTAGAAGTACTCTGTGTCTGAGGTTGAAGCTTCCTCATGTTTTGCTCGAGCCCAGAAGCTGCTTTCACTTCATACTGCTCTTTGGGAGCACTTGCATAATAGAAGCAGAAGAAACAAACCAGTTTTAGACTTGAAGAGCCTTTTTTTTTGTTTGTTTGTTTTTATTTTACACGGTGAACGTGCTCAACCCCTCTTTCTTTAACCCACCACACCTACCTTGACACTATTGACCCAAATGTGTTTGATTTCAGCTGCAGCACAAAGTTGCTCACCTGTGCATTGCCGTGGGTAACCTGTACACTGGAATGGAATAACTTTGATGCAAATAGAATTGTGTAGAAGATTGTGGTGTATTTTTAACTCATCTGACAAATTAATGAAATGTGTTTACTTTGCATAGTAGATTACTCACAGCTCAACTTGAAAAGCAATTTCATGCCTGTTGACCTGGAAGTTTTATTAAAATGCTTTGGTTTTGATGCTGCTGCAGACTAAAGATAGGAGCTGTACAGTGCTTCTGGTGGTTCTCTATAGCATATTTGAATAAATAAATCTGCAGCTAAGTTGTGGATAACATGCGTGTATCAGAGTGAGAAACTATCATGGTAAACTTGATTGCTAGTATTTTTTTCATAAAACAACCTAGAATTTAATGATAGAAATCATTGCTGCCCAGAACAGACCTTAAATGAAACTCCCCCGTTTCAGAAAGTTATGCCAGAATTTGTTAGGATATAATTTAGAATTTGTGTCAGTGTCAGAGGCTGTGGCAAAATGGGTAGGATGTTCTGGGGGTTTTTTTTTGTTTTTTTTTTTTTAAGTGCATATATGAAACTGAAAAGATGAATCAATTACAGCTGAGCTGGGAACACTGGGGAATGTTGTCAGCTCCTATGGATGAGTTAAGTTGTGTGAGCTTGTACTGTTTATTCAGAGCTTTCTCTAGTCACCTGTCTGCATGTATCCAAAATACGTATCTGGTTACTTTGTAGGCTTTGCTGAAACTTTTTCAGTCAATTAAGAAAGACCTTACATTCAGCAGACAATTACTTATAAGCTCGCTTTGGTCATCATTCATAACAAGATTTAGAGGAAGGAAATAATACTGTTTTTAAAATGAAACCTGATAGTTAAATTTGAATGAAAAACATGAAAATTAGAACTTGGAAATAGTTCAGATTCATCAGAATTGACACATTTAGTGCATTTCCATTGTGTTGTGACTTCCCAGTAATGTAGATAAATATCTTTATTATGGTTTGTTGTTAATGCTTACCAGTTCAGATACTGTGGTGACTAGTTTCACGATTAGAACCTGTGGGATTTGGTGCTCCATCTGTAACTGTAAGCATTTTTTGTTACTTTTCCAGTATGTATGGTGGTTTTTCAATAGTTGGCATTAAAGGGCTTTTTCAGGGAGAGGGTGTTGTGGTAGAATGGTTATGACTGTAGCTGATGAGCCTAAATAGGAGTTTGAAACTTGCCTGTTAAGTTTGCTTTGTTTTCCTGCAGGTCTCTTAACATGGACTTTGAGAATCAAGACAAAGAGAAAGACAACAGCAGCACAGCTGGGTCTTTTAATGGCAACAGCACCAATAACAGTAAGGGTCAGCTTTACTCCTTATTTTCTTTCATCACTTCAGTGTGCTGCATCTTCTTTTACTTCATCTATCAGTGTATTTCAGCTATGTGGGTTCTAGATCCACCTGATGTAACGGAACTGTTTTGTCTGGGCACTTACCGTCTTGTTACGCACTAGTACTGCTATCTAGTTCATGCCCATGGAATCTATTTTTAAAACATCCACATAACATTTCCATAATGCATAGAAATTGCATGCTGCACAACTTGTGAGGTTTTACTGGAAGTGGAAACAGCTTTGCTTTTTAAAAAACCACCACGCAGTTATGAGAAGTGAATGTAATTTCTTTTTGTCTGGTGTTTATCACGATGATGTATTAGCCAGTCTGTGAGCGATGAGAGATCTCCTGGTATGCTAACAAGTCCGTAGGGATGATTCAGCTTTATCAACAGAGAAAATGAAATATAATGTTCAGACAGCTTTGGGCAACTCATTTATAACGGACAACAAAATATGTGTCTACACACAGCCTGTTTGAAGTGGGGATTAACGTGTCAGCTCCTACGCGGTGGTTGTCCCCTCTGTAATCTATAAATAGATTCCAGGCAGCTTGGCCATTTGAGAGGCATTGTTTTGCAGGTAAAAATTTGTATGTGAACAGTCAAAATAGAATACATTGTACACAAGGTGCTGTAAATTCACACCTGAGTTACTTACAGCAATTGATATGGCCGTACTCTGAGAAGAGGCTCTGGAATAAATAGTTTCAGCAAGTTTAGAAGACAGGAGTGAGATATGCGAGCCCTGTGCACAAAATCCTGAATGCTAAGGTTGCTTTGTTTAAAGTAAGAAACATAGCTTAAAAATTCTAAAATAAATAGCATATATGTCTTTTGGGTTTTTTGCCTTTTTTTTTAAGATAGACTTTTGGAATTTACATAGCTGTCAGAGCACTGCTTCTGTTGACAACACAGAGCAAAGAGGTTATTGTGCTTGGTGAGTCAGCAATGAACAGTTGAGGCTTTTGGCATCTGGGAAGTAAGAGAAGACAGTCTGGGGCTGGGGGGAATAAGCACATTAAGGGGATTAGCTGTCAAAATGATCAGAAATGAAATTAAGAACTTTGACATTTAACACTGCAGGCACTAATTCCCGTATGCCAAGGTGGTTTGTAGTATGTAATTTCTGGGGGTTTGTTTTATTTTTTTCCCTTGAGAAGTTGAAGGGCATATAAATAAATACTCTTTCTCTAAGCAGAAGGAACTAGATCTAAGTCACAGTTTAGAACACAGGAATTTGTGTCTTCACGCTGTCATCACGGGACTGTCTATATTGTACTTTACCCTTTTGTACCAGACCTCAGTAACACAGAAATCCCAGTGACTGAGGAGTTCTGCTTTTTGTTTTTAAAATTTAGTGCTACTTATGTTTATGAATAATAGATCCATGACCTGAACTAATAAATTACCACAGTCCAAGGGTCATGGCTTCCATGCTCATTGTTTGGCTTTTCTTTTATGAAAATAATTAAATATTTATGACAGGTTCTAAGTTGTAGTTGTAGTATTTGATGTATGTTTGAGATTTTTTAACACACTCAGATACATTGGTAACTGAAGATGTGAAGGTAACCTGTTATTTAGACAACTTGCCACTCTTCCATGGTGGGCGGGGGGGGAAGACACATGCACAAACACACACAAACAATGTATGTGTATCTCTGTGCATACTTGCGTACGTACATATGCACAGGTACTCTGCTTGATAACCGGAAAGCTTGTCCTTCAAATCCTGGGACTGGTAAAACCCTGCTTCCTACAGCAGTGTCTAATTATTTTGGGATAACACAGTGATGTTAAGCTGGTTTTTGATCTCATCTAGGTCTGAATATTTTATTAACTTTTCATTAGAGACATTTCGGATACTTTTTATCAAGTGTCTACTTCAGATGTTACCTGTTATTTTAATGCTCTGCAAGTATGGCTTGTATTTTGAACTGGGTTACTACTTACGGCTTCTGTCCTCCCTCCCTTGTGATCAAATGTAAATACAGCTACAGAGACTGGTTAAGTATTAGAATTTGTGGGCACAGGTGGGCTTTTCAAAGCCAATTTTTTTCTCAATTTTGTTAATAATTCTAAAATACAGTAAAAAATGTCCTGTCCCATTATTAATATGTCTGGTAGTCACACTACATGGTTGAGGTGGGGGAAATAACCAGAATAAAATACTTCAGTATCTCTGCTCTATTTTAAAAAATTGCTTCCAGCCATAAAATGTCAGCATGGATTTCTGTTGTTTTTTATCAGAAAAGGTGATTATAGTGCAGGCTGAACTGAGGTGGACGTTTCATAAACACGTAAATGACTTGGGTGTTTTTTGAAAACTGCCCTTTATTGTTAGGCTTGATGTTATCTGCTGATTGCAATGAGTGACACAATTTCAGTACATGGTGGCCTTCACCCAAGTGGAATTTGAAGTGGTGGCACCCTTTGCTGAGCTGGGTCAGCCTAACACTGGCTGCAGCTCTGCTGTTGGTCAGGCTCTCTACCTTGGGCTGGGAGATTAAATAAAACTTTTACGTGTTCTGTTCACTACATTTATGAGGCTCAGTGTAAAATGAAGCAAATACATTATTGCTATATGATTCCTAATCCCTAAATAATGTTGGGGTTTTTTTTTTAACTTGTTATTCATTCTATCTGTGGGACAAGAATAAAATCATACATTTTCTTTCAGCTTTCAGTTCCTGGATACTGCAAAGCAGGGCTGTTGCTGTACACACCCAGCCCATGCGGTCATGCAGCGTGGCTGGAGTGTTTTCGCACTCCTGTGCTTGGTTGTGACAGTGCATGAGGATCTCAGTGTAAACATCTGTTGCACCACCATCGAAATGGAGTGTATGGTCAGAGTCCCCGGCTGTGTTGGTGAGGACAGGCTGCCAGTACGTGTGTGGTAAAGAACAGCCCAGGCTAAGTGTCCCTTTCCTCTCTTCTGCAGGTATTCAAACCATTGATTCCACCCAGGCGTTGTTCCTGCCGATTGGAGCATCTGTGTCTCTCCTAGTTATGTTCTTCTTCTTTGATTCAGTTCAAGTTGTCTTTACAATATGCACAGCAGGTGATTAAGTTTTCTTTTCTTTATAAGAATTGGAATAGAACAGAAAGCATTGATATAATTCAATATTGTTGGTAAGAGTTATAATACATGTCAGTTCATTTGGAAAAAAAAAACTCATCAGGTTTCACAGTTGTATTTCATGTCTCTGTAGCTATTAATAAAGCGACAAGTATTATTTGAGAAGTGTTTTCCACATAGAGTTTTGTGAAACCTATATAGTTGCCAGGGTTGCGAACTATAAATTGCCAGAGTTTTTGAAAGATGCTGGATGTATTATTTTATATAAAGTGCACTTTTTTATAAATCGGTGCTCAGAACTGTACATGGTATTTAGTAATTTGGGTACTTTATAGGATTGTAGCATAACTCTGGAGATCCTATCCAGAGATTTATTTTCTTAGTTTAATTTTGGGGTTTGCTGTTATGCAGTTTTCTTTATTTCGAGGGCATTTCTGGTCTCACTAGCATTTTGAGTGTTATTCTTTCGCACTACTCGAATTTAAAACAAAAACAGTTGTCTGCAAATAAATTGCAAGTCCTCTGATCCTGTTTATTATTATTTACATTGTGTAATTTAAGTAAATAGCAAGACTTTGATTTTTTGAAAATTTTGGCCTTTTGATCCTTTTGCAGTTCTTCCAGAGACCAGCTGCTGTTCAGGGTAGCAAGATTCTTCCTACTGCTCCAAATTTGCAGCAGCTTTTAAAAACTGTCAGTCCACATATTGAGTCCGTGGAGATTTTTAAACCTCTCATCTTCTCCTACTTCATGTATATGCAAGGCTTGCTTTTCCCTCATGATTAACTCCTGTGCTGAGTATCCTCTCCAGCCTCTTAAACAGTGTTGGTGTTGATCGGTGAAACAGAAATCCCTGCTCTTGACACGAGTCTTGAGGCTCCTGTCTTTAATTCTGAAGGCACAGTCCTGGAGAGTTCTGTTGGATATTGCTTTTATAACTTCGACCTATGATACATATGTTATTTCCTATTAAAAATAAATTATTACTTCAGATACATTCCCACTATATGCCAGATATTAGGCAAATCTATATACACACATATATATAAGATATTGGAAGATTTATGACAAAAGACAGATTTTAATTTGTCAAACTTATTGGTCCGTTTGTTTCCTGAATGACCTTGACATTTGTAACTTTATTTGTAACATTTCTGGTGTGTAATTAGACAATATTTTGTCAGTTGGGGCTTGTTGCAGGTTTAAGAGGCTTAAGTCTGTTTGGATTAGTGCACTTGGGTGTCTTTATTCTTGAAGCTGGTTTTTTGATGCTTCTGTGCTTTTTCTTGGTCTTGCATCAGAGTGTGTCATTAAGCACAGGGGACTTTGGCCCCAGAACCTCTGAAATGCAAAGCTTTGTTAGAGGCTGTATGGCAGGAGGCAGACCCTGCTGGAGCTGGGACCTTGGGAGCTGTGGGACTTGGTGCCCCTGTCCCTTGAAGGGGGACATATTTTACATCCTCTTTTTGTAGATTTTAGAGGCTGGTGTAGGGGACTTCTAAATTATAGCTGATGTCTGGTTTCTTAAGCTGCTCTTAAAAGTTCCCCCCACAAAGACTGGCCTTTGGGGGAAGAGTCAGGAGCAAGGGTAGGTGCAGCAGACAGCCCAAGGCCTGGAGCAGCTGCTAAGCAGAGGGCAGAGCTGAAGAGTTGGCACGCTGCCTGCAGACAGGAGTTAAGCCAAGGGACTGCCGGTTAAATAATAGATATTGAGGCAAGAGGGAAGAGACAGCGTAAGCCTGGAAGCCTGGTCGGTCAGGAACAAGACTGAGTGGGCACTCGTGGTCACTGTGGATCAGTGTGATTATGTTTTAGCTCTGAATGAGCCCAGCTTTGGGGTGGCAGCGGCTGGGGGTACCAAGACAGGAGGTGCAGCGTTCCCTGCTGAGAAGAGCTGGAGGGGCGGAAGGGGACGGCGAGACTCCAGGGCGAAGAGGGTGGTCTGGTGTGAGGAAGGGCCGGTCCCGCGCTGGTGGAGGCAGGCATGAGGGCAGGGCTGGGGGCAGCAGGGGCACAGGTTTTGCTGTGTAGTGTTCTTTGCCAAGCACCTCTAAAAAGGTTCCTCGTTCAACATGTGCAGAATTGCCAGACTCTTCATTCTTTCCCTATACATTCTGCTTTTTTCCTCCTCTCAGAAATATTAATAGAATTGTGAATTTCCATTGTCTTGATTGGATACAGACGCTTTAAAATTTTTCTTTTTTTTCTTTTTCATTTAAAAAAAAATAATCTTCCTCCCACCAGAAGGTGTGGAAAGATGTGGTTTGATCACACCAATTTCTTTCCTCCAGTTGGCTTAAGCTGTGTACAAAAGACAATGTTTCATTCCTTTCTATCGTCTTCATTTGAGAAGAGGAAAAAAAAAAAATCCCTTTTAAAAACCAACAATAACCACCCCAGCTTTTTAAGGAATGAGTAGAAGACAGCAGAAGGATTTGATTTGCAGCATGCAGAAGATGTCCAGTGACTCTTCCATGTTTGTTTCAGTTTGTTCTTGCTACAGCAGTTTTGGATGCTGCTGACATGTCTGTGTCTCCACACCCTCGCTCTTCAGCCTTTTAAACAGACTGTAGTACAAATTCAGTGCCATTATTTAAAAAAAAAAAAAAACAAACCTGGAAGGAGAAAGAATTATAAATACCAGCAGTTACCAAACATTTTTACAAATGCGTGGGTGGCATAAGTATGCTTCTTAAAGAAGAAAATGTTTATGGAAATAGTCTATTTAGATATTTATGTATTTTTATTGTCCTATTTTAAAAAACTTAAAGCACTTCATATTTTTAAAAAGTTGTCAGCTGCTGGATCTAACTTATTTTAAGTTGTACTGTGTTTCAGTAATGAATAAAGGGTTTTGAGTGACATGGGGGAAAAAAGTGACTATCTTAGTTAAGAAGTGGAAAAAAAACCCTGCATTATGCTGACTTACTCTGTGTCATATGTTGAAGAATTTTAAAAGAATCTCAACCAGTTTCTAGTAAGTTTTTTCGGTTTTTTGACACTCAGAATATTTGAAAACTTTTTCTTGCTGATATGATAATGAATAGCTTCAAGATTTTTTTTTTTTAGGGTTTCAGGATGGAGCGTTGAATTCCTTTGAAAGCTTTTATTTTTTTTTTTGCAGTTTGAAAACATACTAACAATAGAAGTTCTGCAGAAAACCTTGGAGCCTCTTGCTGCTCTTGCTGCATATGATAGTAGGACATTGTTGCAAGAGCTTTTTCAAATTCGAGAACCTTGTTTGTGTACAGTGGAAATTAGGTCTGAATGTACTAATATTACATTTTCTTCTTTTTCTAGTCCTTGCAACAATAGCTTTCGCTTTCCTCCTGCTCCCGATGTGCCAGTACTTAACACGGCCTTGTTCACCTCAAAACAAGTAAGGACTTGAGAAATCTTTTGCTCATCCTCGTTATGCATTTATTTCTTTTAATGAGAATTCTTTAATGGAGTCTTTGGTTACAGCATTAACCTCAGGGCTTCAGGGCTGATGTTTCTGCATATTTTCTCTGCCAGCCCCATGTTTCCCCTTTGAAACTAGAAAACACAGTTTCTATGAGTCACACATGCTTGTCATCCTGGGAAGTGCAGTACCATAGTGGGAGACTGAATTTCCCAACAGTGGTTTTTTAGAAGTTTGCATAATTTTGGCTGAGATTTCAGAGTCTGGGATTTGGTATTGGATTTTAATGTTTGTTAATGTTGCCTATGGATTTTAATGCTGCCTCTTTCAGAGACTGTAGTTACACTGGTGAAGATTAGAGTTGTTAATGTCATCTTTTGAAACAACATTTTTTTTTTTTTTTAAATCTTGTGACTGGAGTTCATGTTGCAAAAGGTGCTATCTTAGATGGCAGTAGGCAACAGCATTCATGGTAACAATTTCAAGAGCGGTTCCAGGATTACGTGGGGTTTTTTTTTTTCCATCTCTGTAGTTCAGGCTTTACACACGTTATTTGAGCCTGAGGAAAGCTTTTGTTTTGTTGCTGTTTTGGTACCTATTTGTGGCAAAGGAACTTCCCTTCAGTTGTTTCTTGGCATCTTTCATCAGCAGTTGAGCCTTGTTCCGACAGTGCCCATTTTCTGTTCTTTAAATGGAAGCATAAAGTCTTCTAGCTAATGTTTATACGTTGTTCCTAGGATTTCCTTTGGCTGCTGCGGGCGTTTCACTGCTGCTGAGTTGCTCTCATTTTCTCTGTCTGTGATGCTCGTCCTTATCTGGGTCCTAACTGGCCACTGGCTCCTCATGGATGGTGAGTATGTGAATTAAGGCATTTTACTACTGGTTTATACCTGTTCTGACACATCCAGCCACCTGGTGATGATTGGTGAGATTTGCTAATATTAATGGTTTGCTGAGTTGTGATATTGTGTGGTAGACTCCCTGAAAACAACTGCTGTCAGGAACTTGCCAGGGTAGTGTTTGGGACACCTGTTTTTCTGGTTTGTAAAGGCTTCCAAGGAAGTGCCAGAACACTCATGAAAGATGTTCAGCACCTGTGTGGTGTAGGGTGAATCGCCAGCTTTAGTTAAAGATGTGTGGAGACAGTGGTTGTTTATGAATCATAACTTGATCTTAACAATCTGGTTAATTTTTGCTGTGCATAATCTTATTTTTTCGTTCAGATGATGAAACAATTTGTTGTGAGACAGTTCACAGTAGCTGGTTGTCTTTGATCTCTTTGATGCTTGCCAGTTAGGATGGTGAGATGGGTGAAGCTGGCAGGCATCCAGTTGGCTTGAAGGTGTGATTTATTTTTTTCTTTTTCATGCTAGTTGAACCGAATTCACAGCTTACTGTTCCGAAAAGGAACTTTCCTCCTTCCCTCCTGCCTTCCAAATCTCTTGTGCTAGCTCTGGCACTCATTTAATCACATGGCAAACTGATTCAGCTCACTAGAAAGGCAGCTTACACTTTTTGCCAGGCTATTTTTCTGCTGCTGCAGTGAGATGAATTGGATTATTGTGCAGTCAGGTATGTGCTAAATTTGGCAAAAGGTAAGCGGCAGCATGATGGGATGGAGTGGATATGATAGCAAAGGGATGAAGGGGTAGCCAGGAGCAGGACTTCCTCTTCTCAGTAGTGTCAGGCAGCTAAATTGGCTTAGGACATCTCATGAAATGGCACCTTGAGATTGTGATTGCTTGAGGAAAAATAGCTGGGACAGCATTACCTGCCCTTGAAATTGTGTGTTGCAACAGAAAACATGCATCACATCGGCTTTCCAGCTCCTCCTAAATGAGAGAGCAGCAGCAGGTCCTTAGCACTGAAACCTCTCGTGGCCCCTTGAGTATTTCTTTTGTATGTAGGTGTTACGTTTCATTCATGCTTTTGCTGCATTTACAAGTTCCACCTGTTGTATGTTATGGAATACCTCTTAAAATACCCAGATACTAAAAGAAAAAACGCAGATGAAGTTTGTTTTGTGTTAAGCAGTACCCCGCCATGAAATCAAGGGTAATTTTTGATCTGCAGTAGCTACAAAGCTGAATGGAGAGTTGAGTGGGGATTTTGGCAAAATCTGAAAAGACTTGTCTATACTGAGATATCAACAGAAGCATTTACTTTAAAATAGCTGTTTTTGTGAGCATTTCAGTCTGATATAGTGGGCTTTGAGGTAATCAATCTGCAGAGTACTGAACTACTGGTGCAGAGTGGCTTCTGGGCTTTACTTCTCTTGGCGATTGTTTATGATTTACTGAACTGTGTTGACACTGTCTAGCTTTGGAGTATTTTATGTCATTAGTATTGGGGCAGCTTGTACTATATAGGTAGCTCTCCTGTCATTTGTTCAAATCCCATTACATCAATGTTTTCCGGTGACACTGAACAGGAAACAGCATTTATTGGCCTTTGTCAGGCAAAGAGACTCTGCAGTTTTACTCCTTGTGCTGTGCTGCTGCAGGCAGAATCCAGTCATCTTTGCCTTTACCCTTTGCTTCTCTGGAACTGAGTACTTGAGACCCCAGTTAATCTTGTTCAGAGGGAAACGTGGGCAGTAAGGACTGCTCGGGAAAACAGGCAAGTGAAGCCTTTGCTGCTCTGCAGGCCAGTGCCTACCAGTTGCTGGGTGTGCTGTGCTCTGACTCCTCCCTGCTTGCGTGGGGATGATCTTCTGTTTCGCTGTCGGCAGAAAATGAAACAGATGTTGTGAACACGCTTCGCATCGCTTGGGCCGGCGGCAGGAGGGAGAAGTGGCGCAGGCATTTCTTAACAGTATACCTTGATTTTTGTGTGTGTGGTTTGTTGTGCAGTTGATTCTCTCTTAATGAGAGAGTATTTCTACTTCAGAGCTGAGTAAAAAGGAGGGGAAATACTTCATGGTAATTTCCAGTCCTTACAAATCAAAGAATGGCAGTTCCTGCCAGAACGGTGTTCATTGCTCAAATACAATTCCCTGTCTGCACAGTAGGTGGTTGCGCTGTTTCTAAAGCCAGGGACCTTTTACAGGCTGGAAGGAGCAGATACTGTCTCCAGGGGGTTGTTCTGGCCTGTGGTGATGGACATTTATAGGTCTTGAAATGCGCATTTCTGAGAGTGGATTGCTTGATGACAGAAACATCAAGGGTATTCGCTGTCCCCTGGTAAAGCCTGGTTAAGAGCTTTCCTAAATAGTGGACACAGCTGGAGACGCACGATGGGAACGCTGTAGATGTATGCAGGGTCTGTCTACAGCTGCAGAGTGAAATGAACGGTCACAGATAGCCTGGGAGCTGCTGCAGGCCGTAACTACTGGGGCAGTTGGGCAGAGCCTACTTCATTACATCTGTCCTTATTCCCACTCTTTAAAATAGACTTTCAGGGTTTTACAGGAACATGATTAGATCAAAAATTCAGTACCTGTTTCTTTCAAAGGTCAACCAGTGGCCTGTGGGGAAAGCTTAAGCCTTGCCAGCTTCCGTAGTGCTCTATAAACCAGACCACACCACCAGCATCTCCGCGGTTTCAGCTGGTCTGGACGCAGTAGCGCAGTAAAGCTGGAAAATGGAGTCTGATCACAAGTGCAAGAATATTCTTAATCCTCAGAATACCCTTATTCTGCAAGGAGTGTGCTTGCAGGGATTGTGAAGTTAATTTGCTCTGTTAATTGAAGGTTCACTCTCTCAGTTAATTCTTTCTTATTCAGCTCTGTGAACCCGCTGCCCAGCACTTCAAACCCAGAGCTACTGTTTGTGTGGCGATTTTACATTTTTAATCTATCTTTCTCTCTCTCTCCTTTTTTTTTTTTTTTTTTTTTTTTTTTTTTTTTTTTTTTTGCCATCGGTAGGTAGGCTTTCACATAGATTTTTGTGATTGGGAAATCTCTGTATATCTAAACGATAATATTTCATAGCCAGTGTTCGGGCAGGCTTGCACGATCTGGCCCGAGTGGAAGATTGGTTTGAGTGGGTTTTTGTCATACCATGTTCTAACACGTCCCATAACCGTGCTATTTCTGAATCAAGAGTCAAGGATTTTATTTATTTTATGCATTTACTAGAAAATCTCCTAATAGTGTAAAAGCAGAGGTTTATGTCTGGGGCACAGGAGTTCAAAGTTGTCTTGTTGATTCTGGTTTTAACTGAGTAGTCAGTGTTCTACAGAGGAGATAGAGTCTCTAGGACACAAGACATGAAAACATTTCTTTGTGGTGGGTAATGGAAGTTGAGTGGAATGGGCAGCTGTGCCTGCAGAGGGATTTCTGCTTCCATTTGGGCATGTTCACAGCTGGCTGCTGAATGGATTTTGACTTTTCTTGACTCTGGTAAGAATAATTTCACTATCTGGAAATAGCAGACAGTCAGCTAGTGCATGCAGTGCTGCACAGGGGCAAACAGAGGCTTCTTTGGGGTGTTTTTTGAGGGGGAGGTACTGGCTTGGGGTTGGTTTTTTTTTTTTTGTTTTGCTATTTTTAATAAACTAATTATGTGCTTGCATTTTGTAGCTCTGGCTATGGGCCTGTGTGTTGCAATGATAGCCTTTGTTCGGCTGCCCAGCCTGAAGGTTTCCTGCTTGCTACTCTCTGGGTTACTAATTTATGATGTCTTTTGGGTAAGTGTTTTGTTTGGTTTTGCTAAAACTGTTTTTATCCTTTGGATTTGTAATTGGCCTTGGGCCCTTTTTACATGAAATGTACTAGTATGGAGTTGATGAAATCTGGCAAAGTCAGCAGATCAGCCTCACTGCTCCATTCGGAGCTGTTAAAGTCTGCAGCAAGAAACAAAATTATTTCCCAGCTAATTAGTTGACAAAAGCAGAAACACGATTAGAATGTTTCAACATTGGCATATTATTTAAAAAAAGAAATTGGACCTTAAATTTGGAAAGGCTGGCTGAAGATCAGAACAAGCATTTCATAGTAAACACAGAGCCTTCTCCACACTTGCAGTCCACACGTGCCAACTTCTGATGAGCAGTGAAATCCACAAAACAGGAATGCAAACTGATCTACAGCCAGGAAGGTTGGCATAAACTCTTACTGCACTTTTACAAGAAACCTGACAGAATCTGTTTTGTAGTGGTGAAAGGATTTTGGTTTACCTTTGCATAACACCGAGCACTGATACAAGGAAGCACTTGTGGACAGCTCTGGCAGCCAGGCAGTTTCCCAGCGTGATGAGCTGTAGCGTAAGAGCCTCTTTGAAACAAGTGTTGCATCATTCCCTTTATGAGTGAGCAGCGTACTTACCTCTTCTCTGCTTTCAAGCTTTCTCATATTTCCAGTACCGTGCTACCTGCCTCTGTAGTCCTGGACCACCTGCTTGTAGTCTGGACAGATCCTTTGCCAAAGGATCTCTAGCTGTTGATCAATATCTTGATATTAGAAAGCATATTCCAGTTATTCTTGAGGAGTAATTGTGTAAAAAAACTTCATGTGAATTTTCAAAATACATTTTGCCTTTTACAGTCATACATACAACGTGTGTATCTGGAAAATTTGGACAACATCCTTTCTTTGCTTGAACAAGCAAAGCAAAAATACATGCAGCTTTGAGCTGCTGTATAATTGCAGTTTGTAATTTCTGATGATTTCCTTGTCCCGTAGGTCTTTTTTTCTGCCTACATCTTTAACAGCAATGTCATGGTGAAAGTGGCCACACAACCTGCTGATAATCCCCTCGACGTTTTATCCCGGAAACTCCACCTGGGACCAAATGTGGGTAGAGATGTTCCCCGGCTGTCGCTGCCTGGTAAACTTGTATTTCCAAGGTAACAGCAGCAGCTTTTTTACTGTATTATATAAGAAAAATTTTCCCTCCCTGTACTTTCTAGTGGCACTAATTCTGTTGGAAAATATCGGCTTAGTTCCCTGTTTAGTCACTCCCCCTTCATGAAGAAAAGGTGCAAAATGGGCAGTGGGGGCTGGACACTGCGTTTGCTGACGCGGCGTGCAGAAATGATCAGCGTTAGGGTAAAAGGTCCTGTTCAGAACAGGATATGCTCGTCGACGTGTGTGTGAGGGCTGCACTTTGATGACTCCTCTTGTAGGATTTATGACCTAATGCTTAAAAACAAAAGACCTGAGGTTTATTATAACATCAGAATAGTCTTGATCACTGCATAATTGCAAGTGGTTGGGAGGGCGTTAGAAACTGATCTGGGCAAGGACAGCTTACTGGGTGAGTGCTGTGTTGGAGGGAGATTATTCCACATCTCTGCTGCAGGCGTTCCTTGGCGTCTCAGGTTTTGAACGAGACGCACGTAGGCTTGATTGGGCAGTGAGCTCCAGTGTGTCAGCTGTTGCGCAGTAGGTTATGTTGGTGTATTTACTCTGTTCTTGTTTCTTTAGATGTTGGGATGCTGAAATTACAGAGATTAGGAGTTGATTGTTTGCAGTGATGAAGTCAAAATTGTTCATTTTGTCAGCTTTTTGATAACTTAATTTGGCTTAGTTTTAATGAGAAATATCTTGGATTTAAGATCATGGGCAATTTTAGTTCTTAATCTACTTAACAGTTGGCTTTTTTTCTGGGAATCTGGTGAGACTATAGTTTTTTGTGTGCGTTTTGTCTGAATGAAGCCAAAGCTCTGACAAGTCCATAAATGGACTTATTTCCTTGGCAGATTAGAGGTGATCTGTGTATCCAGGAATGAAGGTGCGGTGTCTGTCAGTGTTAATCAGACAGTTTGATAAAGTGGTGAGCTGGTACCTCCCATCAATGTTTAGAAGAGATTGAAGAGAAGAAGATTGAAATAGTGAGTTGATGGATCTGTTCCATTGAGTGAGTTCCGAGCAAAAGCAGCTTAAACTCTACTGGTAGAAATAAGCTGGTTTGGAGCAACATGTCACTACTGGCAAAATGGCTACGTTTAAAACTGAGCTGGTGGTGAAATCATCGAGGAAGAAATCTTCTGTAGCCAGCATTTAGCCTCTGGTACATAAAAGTTTGCTGGTAGAAAGAAGGGATGTGCAAAGCGAAGCTCGGAACCTAAGGGAGGAGTCTAGAGCTTGTCACGTTTTGTCTTGGGCATTAACCCAACTTCGCTTGCTCTCTAGTTCCACAGGCAGCCACTTCTCAATGCTGGGGATCGGAGATATTGTGATGCCAGGTCTCCTGCTCTGCTTTGTCCTGCGTTACGATAACTACAAAAAGCAAGCCAACAGCGATTCCTGTGGTGCCCCAGGACCAGGGAACATCTCTGGGCGCATGCAGAAGGTCTCTTACTTTCACTGCACACTTATTGGATATTTTGTAGGTGAGTGATTAATTCAATACGGATAGCTGCTTAGTGAGCAGAAGTGGGATTATTGCAGTGGGTTTAGAAGATGATGAAAGCGACTGTAAAGAGGCTTTGAGAGAACGCTTGGTTATGTTCTTTTTTAATCCTCCTCGCTCTGGTTTTCATTGGCATGGTCCTTTGCTAGCCTAGAAGGTGGTGTAGCTCATACCTGGGTTATGGGAAAAATAGGGGAGTTTCTAGATGGATTACGCTATGCAAGAGTACATCTAGGTAATTCATCTAGATAATTCCTGCATTGCTGTGTTCTGCTGTTAATGCTTATGATCCTGTGATGTTTTAGTACATACAGAAAATCGTAAGCATTCACCGCTGGAATACTGTTTGTGGTTTGATGTGGCCATCTCTCCTCCCTGACGTAAAATAGATTTCCCCCTAAGGTCAGGACATACGTGTGTGTCCTGACCCCTGTAGTCCTTCTGAGGATGAAAAGGGAAGATCATTTCCTAACAGCCTTCCTCCTCCCCTTCCTCCTCTTTCCCCCTACATTCCCTTTGGGCCAGTATCCGGGATAATCACTCCTGGTGCGTACAGCCTTCCCCTCAGCCCCCGGTGTCTCAGGCTAGGGGCCTCAGACTGACAGTGTCCCAGCGCTGGAGCAGCACTTCAGCTGGTGCATCCAGCCTCCTCCCCTTCACCTTTTGTTGCATTTTGTTTGATTATTCTGAGCTTAGCCTTTGAGATTCAAAGCTGGAGCAAGTGGCTCAACACAGCCTAGTATTACCAGAGAATAATTTTTCACTATTTTGTTTCACTATTCAGGGAAAGCGAAGCACAGATCAGTAACTTCCACAGCCTTTCTCTTAAAATGCTGGGGAAGGGAGCCACGTGTGGGTGAAATGTTTAGAACATCTTTTCTTTTCCAGGTCTATTAACTGCAACAGTAGCGTCTCGTATTCACCGGGCAGCCCAGCCTGCCCTGCTCTATTTGGTACCCTTCACTTTATTGCCGCTCCTCACCATGGCCTATTTAAAGGTAAGACCGGATTACGTACTCGCAGCGGGGAGCTCAGGGGTCAGCTGGAAGCGGGCTCAGCGTTCTTGCACTGGGCAGCAGCTCTCCCGAGGGTGGTGCGTGTCCTTAACAGCCCTGGCCCACAACTAAGGTACTGCTGCTGATGGAGTGAATCTTCATTTTACAGGGATGAGTAACAGAGAGATTAGTTCCTGAAATAGAAGATAATTTATGTACATAAAGTACCAGTAATTATAAACTAACTAACTTCTGAAATATTAAATGCTGTTTTAATTAAGTAAGTGAATTTGTCCTTGCCTGGCTGGTCATGAAAGAATGCATGCACAAAGGTTTGGCAGAGATTGGAGAGGCAGATCCTTGTTTACCTCTTTCCAGTCACCAGTTTGAACTGAAATTTTAAAATGTAACCTTTTCCTGTGACGGGGCTGTTGTTGAAACACATCTAGCGCTCTCGGGAGTGGAGTGTAAGAAAGGGCAGAGTTTTCCACCTGCATCAGTACTTCCTTCCCGTCAGAAACCCATTTTGGGTAGATCTGCCACCAACATGAGATGTTCTGGCCCGGCAAGGGAAAGGATTTATTTTTTACTGTCTTTATTGTCATTTGCAAAACAGGTGAACAAGAGATTTGCTTTAAGACGTGCTTGCAGTTATGTATGCATTTTAACATAGGAATTCAAACTGCACTTTAAAGTTTCTGAGGGCATGGGCCTTCTGCTGTTTTCCTGCCTAGGGCGATCTACGTCGCATGTGGTCTGAGCCTTTCCACTCCAAGTCCAGCAGCTCCCGTTTCCTGGAAGTATGATGGAACAGATAGAAAGTGACCTGAACTTCTGCCTTGGTCCTTTTCACTTTTACTTGTGGCTTTGTCGTCTCCTAAAGCTGGACTGGCTGGTACATGGGAAGGTGCTAATTACAGGACTTGTAGGAAAGGACTTTGTGTTAAAGGAGGAAAAGAAAAAAAAAGCTAAGATCTCGGAGCTCCGTGTGGCTCGTATCTCCCCGCACATGTGGAGCGGGGGAACCTTTGTGCAACTGCAGCCGCTTTCCTCTTTTCCCCACTGGGATGGATGAGTACCAGACTGTGACTTTGTGGGACAGGGAGACAGACTTGAAACTGAGAACGGCTTGAGGTCGTTCAAAAACTTGTGAACACTAAAAGAAAAAACAGTTAAGCAAACTGAAGCTTCTTCAGAGAACCCCTCGTGGACATTGGGACCAGTTTCCTGCTGGACTTGGGTTTTGAAAAGAACTGAGACAGAAGGTGTTCTGTCACAATACTGGGGTTTTTTGATTTATTAAATATTTCCTGTGGTGTGAGGTTACTTATTAAATCCACAGACATTGAGTGACTTCTTGCAGTATACATCTAAAAATTTGTTGTAACAAGTTACATTTCCACCCAGATGTCATGTTGCAGTGAAAAAGGGCACGATTTTTATACATATATATATACACACATATAGATATATATATGAATAAATAAAAAGGAGAACCTGCTAAGATCATGCTACGTAGCCGACAAGGGCTTGCTGTAATTTTTAGCATGTAGAGCAGTTTACTATGGCTTTCTTGTCTATGGATCTACGATGAGCTGCTGTTTTTTCCCCCTTCCCACAACTGAACCTGCAGTTTGAAACCAAGTGTAGTATTTGTACTGATCATACTCATGGACTTTAGGGGATATTTGATTTTGATCAATGTAGCAAAGTAGGGAAGAAAAAAATTCAAACCCAGCCCTGTTCGTTGGAGGGGGGAGGGGGTGGGGGTGTCTTTTTTTTCTTTTTCTTTTTTTTTTTCTTTTTTTTTTACAAACAGCTCCCTTGCAGGTTTTTAGTAGTTCCTTCTTGACCCAGTGCATGTATTATAGCAGCAATTGTCTTTGTGCTTTCTGATCATAGTAATGTATCACTTGTAAATACATTTTTTCTATTTTCTATTTTTTTGTATTTTTTGCATTTTGTTTCATTAGTGTGCTGTATTTTTTCCATGCCCCTGCCCCTTGAAGAAAAAAAAAGAAAAAAAAAAAAGGAAAAAAGAAAAAGAAAACTGTCCTTTACTGTTGTGACTGGTTGGAGTTTGTGTTGAGTGCTTTGTACCTGTAGCCTGTTAAAGTGTGGATTTCATTATTTTTGTTGAAACCAGCAGTTGCAGTTCTGTTATTTTATTGACTGGAAGGCTTCCCCGAGGTAACTGAACCTTTGTCCTTTAAAATACTCTGCCAGGTTGGGTTTGGGGAGTCTCCCGACAGCTCGTAGCTCGTTAGCTGGGTGGGCGCTGGTCACTGTTCGTT
The DNA here is from genome assembly GCA_009806455.1 of Tetrax tetrax. NCBI lineage: Eukaryota > Metazoa > Chordata > Aves > Otidiformes > Otididae > Tetrax > Tetrax tetrax. The sequence goes on along the minus strand of WHYT01013406.1, from coordinate 4,844 downwards.
GACTCCAGGCAGAGGGGTGTTTAAGAAGGAACCGCAGTGAACAGTAACTTTACCCTGGGGCGCGGTTTCCTCACAACAGGTAAGGAGGCTGCAGTGGAACGCCTGATCCCTTCTGCTCTCTCAGATGTGACAAGAGCTTATCTAGGACAGTAGAAAATTTTGCCCAGCCACGCGCGTGTGCTGTCATTAATTAACATCTTCCTCTGTTCTCGGGCAGGTCTGCCACTGCCTGGGGCTGCTGGCGCTGAGCTGGCTGTGACCGATCGCCGAGACGGGCAAAGCATCTGAAGGAACCGCAAGCAGCAGCAGAGCCTTCTGCAGGGGGCGGTGGGCTCTGAGACTTAGCACGTGTGGGTGGGCAGGTGTGGCAAGGGGGATGTTCTGACTTTATTTTAATTCTTTTTTTCCCCAGTTCATATCTTTCACTTAGTTGAAAGCATTTCCTTTAGCATGTGCCCACAATGCTCACCATCAGGTAACTGTCACTTTTTAATGAAGTAAATAGTTTTTAATTAAAAATCTGCTTTTTCTGTTCATAGCAGGTGTTAGGTCCCAGACTTGGGACAAAAGAAATGCGTCAGGTTTCAGCTACACACCTTAAACTTGAGGTGAATATAATGTTGAGGGTATTCAGAGAAAGAAGACACACACTTTTTTGGTGGTTTGGTTTTTGTTTGTTTGGTTGGTTTTTTTTCCCCCAGAGGTTCCAAGCAGTGAAATCTTCAGGTCCAGTTTGCTACTGCTTTATCTTCCCAGCCCCTGCACCCACCTGACAGTAATGTACATCGCAGGTGCTTTCAGTTTCTCCGCAGTTCCCTCCTGCCTTTGGAATAAGAGGTTGTTCTCTGTTTTGCAGTGGCATTTTTTAGTCACTGCCAGGAAAGCGTGCTTATGAATTATCTTCTACACTTAAAAAGCATTCTGGAAAAAGTTCTAGGAGTGCTAATTGACAAATGCTTCATAGATTTAGCTTTCCAGAAAAATAGCGGACTTCCTTCTTAAGCTGCACCGCCCTCCTGCACACCGTGCCACCTTCTCACTTGCACCGAGGTAGAAGACTGAGCTCTAACTGCAACGCTTTGTTTCTGAACCCACAGGTAGTGCCTGAGCTGACTGCCCGCCTTCCCCGCTGAAGCCTGCACCTGCCAGCTGTGGAAAACTGGACTGAAAGGTGTTTGCTGCCCCTTCCGTGTGAAACAGCAGCTGCCACCGCAGGAAAAGGATCCTGGTGCTTTGCAGAGGTGAGCTGAAGCGCAGCTGTTCTAAATACAAAGCTAGCACACTGGCAGAGGGAAAAGCATTCTCCCAGGTTTTCCAAGTTAAAGCTGTAAAGCTTTGTCCCACAGCCCTCCTGTCTAGAGCAACCTCAGCACTTGGGGGATCAGAAACACATTCCTACCTCACGGCTCAGCTGCTGGGCGCTCTCTGCGCAGACGCGTCTTCCATCCTTGTTTCTTCAGCCTGGCTGGCTGCACTTCTTCTCAGCCTGCGGGTGAAACCGTCCAGCTGCTCTGGGTACCTTGGATTTCCAGAGGTTCCCTGTCCCTCGGGGGTCTGGCACAGTTGTTCATGCCTTCTGGGTTCGACATTTTGCTGAACTCCTCCATAAACTACTTAACAGAAAGCTTTGCAGTGAGATCACCAAGCTCGCTCTTCTGAAAAGTTGTCAGAAAAAAATATCTTGATAATTGTTTGACTAACATAAGCCTTAGTGTAGGAAGGTACAAGGATACTGGCAAAAAAGTGATAGACGAGAGCGTGTTTATAGCAAAGTTGTCAGGACACGGACCAGAATTGTAATCTACAAACCTCTTAACAGTTCTGGAGTCAGTTTTCTGCTGCGTCTTTGGGAACAGTGAGCTTAGAAATTTTTGTTTGTATTTTGAAATTTCCCTAAGGTGACACTTAGTCTTGCAAACATTATGAGCTCAGAAATGACTTGGGGTTGTCTGGCCAGCCAGTATGGGTAAAGCACGTTGGAAACGCAAGCTGGTTGTTCTGTGTCTGCATTGGCCTGTTGGGAGCAACCCGGGAAGTTGTCAAACCCGCGCCAGCCCGGCCGCGCTGCCTGCAGAGGCTCAGGAGCACACCAGGGTGGCCAGCGCTGTGGTTTCCATCCTGTGACCTTCGGAAGCCTTTTGCTGAGATGAAGTTTCCTGTCTTGAGCGTGGAAGTACGGTTACGTTCTGTGAGAGAAGGGGAAGAAGTCCCTGAGGGGATTAGGAAACAGATACTGACAGTTGGGTGGCTTTGCCCAGTAGGTATTGACCTCCTTGGAGGGGGAAGGGACAGGAAGGCTCCCAAGGATTTTGCTTTTTATACAAGTAGTGAATGAGTAGAATTTGAAATTAATGTTTAGCTGAACAGCAGTAAAGTGTATTTTCATTCATGTTACAACACTGTCACATTTTCTTATCTCTATTCCATTTCTTCTTCCTGTTACTCTTATAGGTACTTTGCTTTTTTTAATTTCAGGATGTCTTTCAAATTTGGTATTTTTCACACAGTCCAGGATCCCCAGCATAATCTGAATGTGTGGCTGTTGCCAGGTCTGTGTGTATCACGAGGGCTCTCAACTTAGGCAAAACAAAATTTACTTCAAAATCAAAACAATGTGTCCTATTTGTCTTGTAGAGAACACTGTCAGAACAGACTAGCAGAGGAGACTATTCTCATTGAAAGCAATACCTCAGCAATTTCAGCTGAGCCCCGCAGAACATTTTATACACTGCTTAAACTTGGAAAGCTGAGATGGCACTTCTGTATTTTTTGAAATGATGTGAAATTGAGAGGCGAGTTCCATCTTGGTGTGCTCTGAGGAAGGCAGACGCTGCAGAAGGGGATCCACACTCCACGCAGCTCCTCATTCGTAGTGGAGGGCGAGCCAAGAAGGATGTGGTTCAGGTCTCTGTTCTGCAGGAAGAGTTAAGCATTTCTCACCTGTGTGTATTTAATTGCAACAGCCCAGAACAGCTTTTCTCTTCCTTTAGTCTGTTGGGAACTCACACCAAGAGATTGTGAGCTTTAGATATGATGTAAAAGATACCAGGTAACCCCTCGTTACTGTGAGGAGTGTTTCCTGAGAAGGGTTCTAGATGGGGCTCCCCTTGCTTCATTCCAGTTTCATGTACACTCAGAGCACTGTGGGGCAGAAACCACAATGCCCTTGAAGAGCGTAGCTGTGGCTTAACGCCTTCCCCACCTCTAAGTTATGTATGACCTGATTTCCCCATCACGGTGCCCCAACTTTCCAGTGTTAGCTGAGTTTGTAAACTGATAAAAACTTTGGGTTTCACCTGTAAATAGACCTCTCTCAAAGGAGAGCCTGGCCCTGCCCAGGCCTAGCCAGGTTCATGCTGTCGGGGGCGGCTCTTGGTTAGAGCTCCCGGTTCAGTGCTGCAGAACTTGTTTGTGTTTTGCGCTTTCAGCAGTTCTCTTCTGTAACAGCCCTGAGGAGCAGACACACAAGCATTACAGCCAAAATTCTCTCAGCCAGCAGCAGCAAGGAGTAAGCTCTTAGTATCTTGCTCTGAGAAAAGCTGCTTTTTGCTCTCAGAGTTGTAGGGCAGGCTTTGTGCACAACTGTGCTGTCTACCTGAAAGCCCTGCTGTGACCAGCGCTGTGCGACCGGTTACTGATCCCTCTCTGGACCTGGGGCAGCAAGGGAGGGATTGGAAAGCTTTTGGTTGAGAGACTTTGCATCCTTAAAGCATCTTTTTAGGTAAAAGGAAACTCTAATAGTACCTGAAGATGTTCCTAGGCTCAGGAACCTGACTGGCGTGCTGGAGCTAGCGTGGTTTTTGACCAGCTCCACCCCTTCTGTAACTTGATGATGTGCGGTATGACTCGATACAGACCATGGCAGAGGTGCAGCACTCCCATGTCAGAGCTAGCAGGAAGCTCGTTAACGAGGCACGCGGTGCGTGATCCGGGCGTTCCCAAAAGCAGGCTCTGCTTAGAGGCGCAGCAGTGGGGCTCCCCCAAGAACAGGCGAATGACTTGATGCCCCCCCCGCCCCCCAATATTGGCAGAAGGCCCAGAAGAGATTTGGTACAGTTGGTTTGTAGGTTCTGCAAGCGTTTGCTGTCAGCTGAGGTGTTCATCACTGTTCTCCCCCTTAGGTCAGCCGTGGTGTGGTGTGCGTACAGGGGCAATTTCGCTCTGCTCTGGAGAAGAGAAGCTGCGATCATTCAGAGTTCAGTAAACGCCGGGGGTGTGATGTTGAAGAGTCGCCGGCGGAAGGCGCCGATGGTACCCTAAAGCCGCTCCAAGAGAAGAGGTGAGATGCAAGGGGCTGGGAACGCAGTGCAGCAGGCACGGCCTCCGTGTGACTGCTCACATGGGGGGTTCAGCTGGACCCCAGCACGCAAGGTCAGCAAGGACGAGCGCTGAACAGTAACTCTGCGTTCCTGAAGTCCTCACTTTGTTGCAGCGAGCAGCCCTAGAGCTCCTACAGCTGAGGGGGAGCCTGACATCTAGCTGAGGAGCATCTCCCACTCCTAGAAGCCCTCCATAATTTACATCACATTCAGAGTCATTACAATGCTTTCCCAGTAGAAGTACTCCTGGTTAATGTATAGCCTGGCTCTGTTTTCGTTAATCCTGAGATTTGAGAGCAGCAAGGAGAAATTCAAGACTTTGCCCCAACATGCAGCTGCCCTCTAGTGCCTGCAAAAGGATTATTTCTGTTGCTGGGACATCTGCACACCGGCTGCACCTCACAGTGTTGTCGAACTGGTGTGCGCAGGCCCTGGTGGTTGATGTTCCTGTGTCTTGTGACTGCAGGAAAATATGCTAAATTAATTCACATTTGCCTTTTTTTTTTTTTTTTTTTTTTTTTTAAA